>WOUH02054164.1:0-24062 GCA_009936405.2 Stevia rebaudiana
CACGACACCTCCAACCCCCCACCCCCACCCACCCTAGCAAGATCAAAATTCAAAAACGTTCTTTTAAAAGAAAAGGTTTACTAAAATTTCTTAACAAAATAATTATTCAAATCGTTTATAGGTTTTATAAAGTAAAATCTTTTATTTTATTTAGATTGAATGCTAAAAGTTTATTTGTTTCTAAGAAAGTTTGAAATTAATCACAAATGCGATATTTTATATAATTTATGAACTCTTGTGTCGAAAACCAACTTAATTAAACTAACTAGAAGCCATGTATTGTATCTTTGAGCCATCCCATTTTGAAGCCGATGATACTTTTATGAGTAATCAGTTATATTTACTTGAGCTCATTTACAAAAAACAGCCAAACTTTGAATTATAAAATTTAACTTGAGCCACGTTCAACCTTTTAGACATCTCTTGATACAATAGACTAAAACACATATTAAGTAAAAAACACGAAAAAAAAAGCTAAATGTGCCAAAGAACCAAGAAGATGATGATAGACTCTTTTCTTGTCTAGCATAGTAACTTATCATTTGACTAGTTAAATTGATAAATTCAATGAACCCTTATAACAATTGTTTGTGCTTTCAAAATATTATAAATTATGTTGTAAGAAAGTTTATTTTTTTACTTTTATATCCCATTATTTATCTTTAGGATGAAAACCTATATATCAAGAAAGATATTATTTGATATTTTTTTCTATTACAGAATATCAGTTTTGAATATTCGAAATGGTATATTTATCCCATAAAGACATAAGTGTTCTTATCATTGAATTTTTGAAACCCAACTACATGCACATGGAAATATCTATGAAATTGCCACGTTGGCTTGTTAAACCCACCTCGCCAAAAATTCCAAATATAAGTAGACATGATGTAATTTAAAATAAAAAAAAAGAAAAACAATAAAAAACGATATAATTTAAATACATACTTAATTTTAATAAATAAATAATTTCGGTGTCTATTTTTAATAATTTAAATAAACATAGAAAATAATGGATAAAAGAAGGTCCCTTATCTTAACAATATACGCAACGATATATATGTAGATAAGCGGTTCTCCTAATTAAACATAACTTTGTTAAAAATAAATAAAACGTCTCTATTTATTATTAGTTCATTAATTAACCCCACAAATACCATTACTAGTATTTCTCCAAATGGCATTAATTTAAAAGAAAAAAAAGACACATTTTTAATTTTTAATTAATTTCAAGAAACTAGAATTTAGGGGCAGTGTAGTCGTGTAGAGAAAATGGCCGCCCCGTAATATACTCTCTGTAAAACTAAAAACATTCTTTCATTCATTTGAATTCATTCTTCACAAAAAAGGGGTTTGTTTTTCTTCTTTCTCTCTCGCTTGAACCCTTGTTCTTCTAAATATCTAAGATCTCACTCCAATTTCCAGCTGGCATTCTGTGATCTCATCGATTTCTCATCAGATTCTGCTTCAATTTCTGATTTCGTCAAGATAGTTCGTGGTTTTAAGGTAATTAACGATTTGGGGATTTTGAAATTCATGTTTTCTCAAATGGGTGTCAAATATTTGGATTAAATAGTGGAATTTTGTTGATAATTTGATGGATAATGCATATTCTATCTTTCCTTTTTTGATTCTTGCTTTTTTTAGCTGAATTTAATTTTCAACTTTCTAATATTCTTCGGTGTATGATCTTTCAGTCTAATTTTTTTAGTTAAATTGATTCTTACTGTTGATTTTAGTTTTACGGTAAGGTTTAGAAGCAGATCCTTTTTCGCCTAATTTTAGGTTGTCATAATTATGCATAAGATAAAACCCGTTTTGTAATTTCTTTTTGCTTGTTTTGTTTAATGTAAGTCAGATAAATTATTATTCAAACAAAGATCATGCTTGAACATGGATTGTTTCGAATTTTATCTAAGGAATCATTATCACAGTTATGCTTCAAGTGGTAATTCTGAATTTGATCAAATCAATTAGTTCATAGAAGTTTCTGTTGCTTTCTGTCAATTTTAAAATTATGCATAATTACAACAAAAACCCTTATTGTATAATGTAATTTGTATTGTTTGCTTGAATATTAATACAAAGTCCTTGTTGTATAATATATGTTGTATTGCTTGGCTTACAATGAATATAATAACTTACAAATTATGCGATTCAAACAACAAACATACTTAGACCCTAGTTGGGAATTTTAAAATTAAAATTGTTTTTTCAGCAAAGTAAATTCCAAGATACTATTAACAACTTCAGATCAATTAATTTAATCTGTATTTTTTTATAAAAAAAAAAAAATTTCTTGTATGATTGTATACTGTATTATTTGGTTAAATGTTAAAAACTATTTACTAAATCATATATACTAATCAGCATGTTTTTGTCCATTCTGAAGCAAGGTGCGTCCGACAATAAAAAATATAAGTTTATTCATTTTTGTAACTCAAAAACTCTTCTTGTATGATTGTATATATTTTTTTATTTGACAATTATTATGTTTTCTGTTCGATTAACAAAATTATTTTTTGACAGGTTCTTTCTGGTTTTTGAGTTTTAGGCTTGGTGTTCTTCTAAATCTTACTCGCAAACGGGGCAAGTTTTTAAGTGATTTGCCTTTAGTATTTTTCATGAGAAATTAATACAAAAATGGCACACGGGAGAATACGGGCCAAGATTAAAAGAAGTAGTCTTTACACCTTTGGATGCATAAGACCACCCGTTGACTCAACCGACGAACCTCATCAATTTCGTGGGCCCGGTTTTTCTCGAAATGTTTGTTGTAACCAACCTCATTTACACCAAAAGAAACCACTCAAATACTGCAAAAATTACATATCAACCACAAAGTATAACGTAATTACTTTTTTACCCAAAGCCCTCTTTGAGCAATTTAGACGCGTGGCAAATGTTTATTTTCTCTTAGCTGCATTCCTATCATTGACACCCGTTTCACCCTTTTCGGCTTATAGCATGATTGCACCATTAGCTTTTGTAATCGGGCTCAGTATGGCTAAAGAAGCGGTTGAAAATTGGCACCGGTTCATGCAGGACATGAAGGTAAATATGAGGAAAGTTAGGGTTCATAACGGGGAAGGTGTGTTTGCTTTAAAACCATGGATGAATCTACGCGTTGGGGATGTGATAAAAGTGGAAAAAGATCAGTTTTTTCCTGCGGATTTGTTGTTATTGTCATCGAGTTATGAAGACGGGATATGTTATGTTGAAACTATGAATTTAGACGGTGAGACGAATTTAAAAGTTAAAAGATCTTTAGAATCAACATTAACCTTAGATGATGATTTTGCTTTCAAAGATTTTAGAGGAACCATAAATTGTGAGGACCCAAATCCGAATCTTTATACATTTGTTGGGAATTTGGAATATGAACGACAACTGTATCCGCTTGATCCCAGTCAGATATTGCTTCGGGATTCAAAGCTTAGAAACACGGGCCATGTTTATGGGGTTGTGATATTTTCGGGCCATGATAGTAAAGTAATGCAAAATGCAACAAAATCTCCTTCAAAAAGGAGTACAATTGAGAAACAAATGGACAAAATTATTTATGTCCTTTTTACCCTTTTGGTGTTGATTTCATTAATAAGCTCAATTGGTTTTGCTATCAAGACAAAGATACAAATGCCAAGTTGGTGGTACTTGCAGGCCCCAGATGATGCTAAATTGTATGATCCAACAAATGCTTCACGGTCAGGGTTTTATCATCTAATTACCGCTTTAATTCTCTACGGGTATTTGATACCGATTTCGCTTTATGTTTCTATCGAGCTCGTGAAGGTCTTACAAGCGGTTTTTATAAATCAAGATTTGAACATGTATGATGAAGAAACGGGTACTCCTGCTCAAGCGCGTACCTCAAATTTAAATGAAGAGTTAGGGATGGTGGACACCATTTTGTCAGATAAAACCGGGACTTTAACGTGTAACCAAATGGATTTTTTGAAATGCTCGATTGCAGGCGTTCCGTATGGCGTACGGTCTAGTGAAGTCGAGCTGGCGGCCGCCAATCAAATGGCGATGGATCTTGAAGGGCATGATGGTCATTTTGCGAGGTCGAGTGGACAAAACGGGTCGGAAATTGAGTTAGAGACGGTTACATGTTCTAAAGATAGTTTGGGAAAATCGATCAAGGGTTTTAGTTTTGAGGATAACCGGTTAATGAATGGGAATTGGGCCCACGAGGCGAATCCCAATGTTCTGTTATTGTTTTTTAGGGTTCTTGCTCTTTGTCACACTGCAATTCCTGAGTATAACGAAGAAACTGATAGTTATAGTTATGAGGCTGAATCGCCTGATGAAGGCGCTTTTCTTGTTGCTGCAAGAGAATTTGGGTTTGAATTTTGTAGAAGAACACAATCGAGCATATTTGTTCGCGAGAGGAATCCGTCTTCTCAAGAATTTGTTGAAAGGTTTGCCCTGATTTTGATTATATCAGTGTTGTTAAATGTTTAGTGTCTTCAACAATAAGTTACCCTTTTTTTTCAAATAAAGTGATTTAGTTGGTTGTATGCATGAAAAGTAAACTGTTGGGCACATTTATCTTTTTGCCACCTTTTTATTTATTAATTTTTTGAAATTTTTAGCCATTTAACTTTTAAAGATAAATATAACCCAAATTAACTTATTTTTTTAATTAAGTTGTTTGAAAGTACCACGTGTAGTTAGAGTTTTATCTCCAACGGGTTGAATGTGTAGAAAGTCTCATAAATTGTGACACCATAATTGCTTTGTTTCGACTTTTAACTTTTTGTGATATTAATTTACACATTCTTTTTTTCAGGGAGTTTAAACTTCTAAATCTTTTGGATTTTACAAGTAAAAGAAAACGAATGTCGGTTATTGTTCAGGATGAAACTGGACAGATTCTTTTATTGTGCAAAGGCGCCGACAGGTATACATACATATATATATATACATACATACATATATATATATATATATATATTTATATTTAACAAAAGAAGATATGTAGTAGTGTTTTGATGTTTGTATGAAGCTGTTAATTTGACCCTCTTAATAATCAGACAGTCAAAAGAAGATGTCTATCAAACATCACAATTTTAGTATTTAACAAATTAAGTAAATAAAATAATAAAAAAGGAAATTTTAGTAAAACAATGTAGAAACGATTTGTTAAATGGAAACTGATTCAAGGAAGTTTTTATAAGGGGTAAATTGGTAATTTTGATGTTTCCCATGCAATCAGTCGTAAATAATCAGACACTCAGAAAATTCTTATCAAATCATCAAAAACTGATCATGTCACAATAATAAGATATAAAGTTCCAAAACACACATTTGTAAATACATTTTATTGTTTTTTTTGCAGCATAATATTTGAGCGTTTATCTAAAAATGGAAGAATGTTCGAAGAGGCCACTACGAAACATTTAAATGATTACGGTGAAGCCGGTTTACGCACACTTGCACTTGCGTATAAAAAACTTGAAGAATCAGAATACGTATCATGGAATGAAGAATTTATAAAAGCAAAAACTGCAATTGGCGGTGACAGAGAGTCGATGCTTGAATGCGTTTCTGACATGATGGAAAAAGATTTAATTCTTGTTGGTGCAACTGCTGTTGAAGATAAGCTGCAACAAGGGGTACCATTTATTAATCAAGATTATTATATTATTATTTTTTAATTAATGGTTGCAATTGCTGCCTCTATAATACTGATAATAATAATTATAATAATAATAATAATTATTATAACTCTTACTATTATTATTATTATTATTATTATTATTATTATTATTATTATTATTATTATTATTATTATTATGTCATTACATTTTATTATTATGTTAGTTTTAGTTTCTTTTTACATGTATAGGTGCCTCAATGTATCGATAAATTAGCGCAAGCTGGTCTTAAAATATGGGTATTAACAGGCGACAAAATGGAAACCGCAATCAACATAGGGTAATGTCTTTCTATTACACTTTTAAATTGATTAATATGAATTAAAGTAAATTTTCTGAGTATTTGTGTGATGGATAAATTTCATATATGTCCTTTTAGAAGTTAAATATTATCTTATCATTTGATTCATATTTTTAAATTGCAACAATTACTTTGGAAAAAAATATAATGTTTTACTTGTTTGGTACAGGTTTGCATGCAGTTTACTTCGTCAAGGCATGAAGCAAATATGTATATCAACAAATGTGGACATGTTAAACCAAGATTCAAAAAGGGTATTAATTATCATTAATTATTATCAAATTATAAAAGAAATTGTTGTTACTAATATGAGTCCACACATGCTTTTATTTTTTTTAATTTTTTTATTGTAGAATGCAATTAATTCTTATTATTGTTACATGGATCAGGCTGTAAAGGATAACATTGTAATGCAAATAACAAATGCATCTCAAATGATAAAGCTTGAAAGGGACCCACATGCTGCATTTGCATTAATCATCGATGGGAAGACTTTAACTTACGCTTTAGAGGAAGATTTAAAGCATGAATTCTTGAAGTTAGCCGTTGATTGTGCTTCTGTTATATGCTGTCGCGTTTCTCCTAAACAAAAGGCCATGGTAAAATCATAAAATCACTTTATTTTTATCAGTATTATTATTATTATTATGAATATTACTTTTATTATTATTATTAAGAATGTAGTTAGGTTAGTATTAATATTATTATTATTATTATTATTATTATTATTATTATTATCAATGTTATTAGTAATATTAATAGTATTATTAAGAATGTAGTTAGGCTAATAGATATATTAATATTAATATTAATATTAATATCATTATTATTATAATTATTTGTGGGGGATGGGGGAGATGGGGCTGGTTGGGTAATGGTTCTAAAAGGGTCATGCTGACTCACAAACACGATATCTTTTGAAATATTATATTTCTTAAATATTGTTTGGAATTAGGTTACAAGATTGGTGAAAGAAGGCACGGGGAAAACGACATTAGCAATTGGAGACGGTGCAAATGATGTTGGAATGATTCAAGAAGCAGATATTGGTGTTGGAATTAGTGGTGTTGAAGGAATGCAGGTTTGTGTATACAAGTGTTTAATTTACCAAAATGAAACTAAAATGGTGATGTGGCACATCGACACGTCATTATAAATTTGTTTGTACGTCACCACATTATTTAGGTTATTTGTAAACAACGGGGAACAAAAGGAAATTGTTTTATGTACAACCAAAAATAATCTTTTTTTCTTTGCAATGACAAAAAAAGATTAAATTGGCCTAACTAATCCCTTTAGATCTAAAAAAAAGAATTTAATAATTTTTTTTGCAATCGGTTTACAAACTATATGTTATGTTTGCAGGCTGTGATGGCTAGTGATTTTGCAATTGCCCAGTTTCGGTTTCTTGAACGACTTCTGGTTGTACATGGTCATTGGTGCTACAAAAGAATTGCTCAAATGGTATATACATACACATGTAGACTTTTTTTACTATATAAAAAGTCACAAGAAAATCACTAAAATGATGAACAAATTGGGACTGTTATTTTTGAAGTTTTATATATATACATTTTGGTAGAAACCAAGAAAACTACTACCTACCAATAAATATATATATTTTTTCATTGTTTTTTCACTTTGCTCGTTTCTTTTAATTACATGTACCTTGTGAGCTACATATATATATATTTTTTATTTTCTACATTTCTAAACTTACAATTAATAGTCATGAAAAAATAGAAAAAATATTTTTATTTTGGTTGGTAGTAACTTTCACGTGTTTTACGAAAATTATTGGTTTTATTTTATCCTTCCCCTGTATATATATATTTATATTGATTATTGATGATGATTTTTAACACAGATTTGTTATTTCTTCTACAAAAACATTGCATTTGGGCTTACATTGTTCTACTTTGAGGCATTTACGGGCTTTTCGGGCCAATCAGTGTATGATGATTGGTATATGCTTTTATTCAATGTTGTTCTTACATCATTGCCCGTGATCGCGCTTGGTGTTTTTGAACAAGATGTTTCTTCCGAAATCTGCTTACAGGTTTGCTTTTCTTTTATTATACACAATTAAAATGATTCATAAATTAAATTCGTCCACTAAATTATGTAAAAGGGTAAAACAATTAGCTACAAAGGAAACATGTTAAATGGACCATTTAAATTTTTTTTTTTTTAAAGTTGCAATTTATGTGACTTTCAACACACCAACAATTTTTGTCAACTTACTTAATAGGATGAATTATGTTTTTTTTTAAAATAATAATTCAAAATTAATAACAAATGATTTAAAAGGGCTGTAAACATTTAAGAAACTTTTACCTGTACTAATTGTTTCTTTTAAAGCAAACTTATACTATTTTCCATATTTGACCCGTTATCATATAATAAAACCCGAATCACTTGTCATTATCATAAAAACGGGTTCTTTTGTCCATTTTTAAAAAAATGTTCAGAATAAACAAAGTATAAATATAATACAAAAATTATAAAATTATAATAATATTTTTCATTTTTTTATTTAGTGATATACATATTTACTAATCTTTTAAACCAATGCAGTTTCCTGCATTATATCAGCAAGGACCGAAAAATCTATTTTTCGATTGGTATCGAATATTCGGTTGGATGGGAAACGGGTTGTATTGTTCCCTGATCGTCTTCTTTCTCAACATAATAATATTCTACGATCAAGCTTTTCGGGCAGGCGGGCAGACAGCCGACATGACCGTGTTGGGGACCGCGATGTTCACATGTGTCATATATGCAGTAAATTGCCAAATCGCCCTCACGATGAGTCACTTCACTTGGATACAACACTTTCTAATCGGTTTCAGTATCATTGCATGGTACGTGTTTCTAATATTATATGGGATGATGCCACCGGAATATTCCGGAAACGTGTTTAGAATCTTTGTGGAAGCACTTGCGCCTGCCCCGTTGTTTTGGTTGACCACAATTCTTGTGACGGTTGCGTGTAACCTCCCGTATTTGGCTCATATTTCTTTCCAAAGATCGTTTAGTCCGATGGATCATCATATTATTCAAGAAATTAAGTATTATAAAAAAGACGTTGAAGATCGACATATGTGGACCCGTGAAAGATCGAAAGCGAGACAAGAAACAAAGATCGGGTTTACTGCACGAGTTGATGCAAAGATTAGACAGTTCAGACAAATGTTGCAGAAGAAATCGTCGGTTTTGAGTCCTCGTGTTGCTTTGGCTGCAACAAGAACATAATATATTTTTGTTAAAATTTCTTTAGTTTTTCTTTTTAAGTTGTTAATCATGTTTATAGTTGTTATGTGTAGTGCGTTTTTGTTTCTATAATTTTTCTGGCTGATTACTGGTTTTTTTATTCGTTGTTGGTATATGCAGAAAGTATGTTGTGGAAATTTTTAAGAATTTTACAAGGGCTATTTATACAAATTGAAAATGGTTAAATTTCGTATTGTGTTGATTTTGAGTGTAGGGTAAGGTTATTCTAAATAGGTTGATTCTAACCCTTTGAGTGTATTGCAATGTTTCTTCTCATGATAATGATAACGAGTAGCTTTTCCTGTCGTGTGATATAGAGAACTAGCATGGAGTATTCCAAGAATGCTATGCATCCAGATGCGGGTTTTCTTTTGGGTTAGGATCAGTCAGGGTGTCCTCAAAAAATCAAATCTTCAGCCATTTGGTCGGGTCATTTGACTTGCTAGCGTTGAGAGGCCCCGAGGCATTACTGTGTTGTTACTGATAAAAAGAAACTACACAGGAACAAAAAACAAAGTCTCACTAATCAATAGGGTGTGAGGATGTGCGTCAAAAAGACCTCTAATTCAAAAACAAAGAAGAAAATATTTATGCTATTTTAAAAAAAAATTATTTATAATCATTTATTTATTTGTTATATATAGGGTTAGAATAATATGAAAACCATGTTTCGGAGAAACCGTATAAACCAAATCACAATCATTGATTATATTGGATGGATAGATGAGATTAAATCTGATCTCATAAAGTGGAATACTTAATAATTTATCATTAAAATGTACTAAAAGGGCTCAATTGGTATTTCACCATTTCCCTCCCCCATGCATCTTCCATCCCATTGTTCTTTTGTCGGTCATTGAATCATCATCATCATTATCGTACTCAGTATATCTCACTTAAAAGTAGAGTTTGAGGAAAATAAGATGAAAACAAGTCTTACCTCTATCCCGTAGAAATACAGAGGCTGCTCCAAAAGAGACCTCCGACTCATGATGACTGATTAACCGTAATTTCAACGCTTTTAACGTTATTTTCACAAAAATAAGTACCAGTGCAATTCTATATGTTTTAACGTTATTCTGGTGAAAAAATGAAAAGTTAACCCTAACCCATTTCCTTGAATTTCGAGCGATTCCCAAATTTCTTCATTGAATACCGTCCCTTTCGTTTATCTTCTCCCACCATCGCTCTATCTTTTCCCAAATTTCAGTCATTGTATACCGTCGCTTTCTTTTTATACCACCCTCGCGCTGACTTATCTGTTTTGCTCTTATGGTGCAGATTCAATTGATGGGTTCATGTATGATTGATATAAGGAAGATTCCTTGAAATTTCAGGTTACTAATCTTATGATTTAGGTTGTGTGTTTCATTTAACTTAGTGATGCACAAGGTTCAGTTTATGTAATTGACTATATGCATAGTTGACTCTCTCCTCTAATTTTAAAATTCTACATTTTTAGTGCTGCATATGGATATGTGATATTAGTACTTGAATAATATTACCAATCAGTTATTGCATAACACTATTTTGACTCGCTTTGTGTATACATGTCACTTTCTTATTTGCGCCATTATGTTCTTTGGTAAATATAGGCGCACCAGTTCGCCGTTCATATATGTGGATTACGATTTTAAATTTTAATGATTGCCCACTTATAAGCTGCAAAGGAACAAAATGCTTATGTTAGTCAAATTTTGCTATTAGCATCATTTATTAATTTTTTGGATTATTAAAAATGTAGTATAAGTCGATTTTAGCTACGCTTTTGTTTCGAGTATATATTGAATATGAATGATAAATGATCCTAAGAAAAGGGTTTGCCAATTTGCAAACTATTGTTGTATAAATTGATTCTAATTGTAGTTATTTTAGCTTTTAATTGCACAATATGATCACGTTGTAGTGTCAAGATCTTAACGGGTAAAACAATAGTTTTATGTTGTCTAAATGGTATCTATTGACGGGCTGCTGGTTTCCGTAGCTAGATGTTTGCCTTAGTGATTGTTGAAATCAAATCTTTAAGTAGATGCCATATGGGAATCCCACATATGGTCATGGTACGTGATATCATGAAAATTTAAATGAAAAATATAGACCATTGTCACAACAAGAACACCCCATGCAATTTGCTCCCACTTTAAGAAATTCATCGGGTGATATTAGTTTTGATCAAAGATACAACAACTCATCATTGTAAGATGAGCTAAAGAACAACAAATCTTTTGATCTCTTATGTTGTTGATCATGTCATTGAGTCTAGGTATGCCAAGATTTTCTTCAATTTTTTTCTACATTTTATTTTTTAGTAAGGGTCAATATGGAAGCCCGCTTATTCAGCAGAAGCTTGAATCAATTTAATATCCCCTGAGATTATTCCTCGTGCTTGTAGTTTAATGACTGATGTGTTTGGAAATTATGAACATAATTTGTTATACATGCTACATTTAATTTATATTAGCACCTCAATCAAACTGCTTTTGTAAAATTCTGAACATAATTTGTTATACATGAATGTGCAGTTTTTTAGCATGGAACTGAATTACTGAAAATCAAAGAAAAGAATTAGTTGACTAACTTATTGGTCACGTGTTGCCACTTAGTCTTCGAAGATCACATCCTGATAACATTTATTAAGGTTTAGTCATTTACCCATGATTTATTTGTAATAAAAATCATTTTTGTTGATTTCTTTTTGGGATTTTTTTATAATTTGTCCCCAAAAAAAGTTCAGGCATTTCAAATGGTTGTTGACCAACATGACCAAATGGTTAGTGAGCTTGATGGTTCACTGATGAAATATGTCCAAATGGTTAATGATGTTAGAATTTAATCATGAAATTAGAATCAAAATCAAAGTCAAACTGTTGGTTAAAAAGTCAATGACGGTTATTAGTTAAATTAGTTATGTAACCGCTTTTAGGGTTAATTAACTGTATTTCGGTTGGGTATAAATACCCTTGATGTACCAACAATTGAAATGATCGATCAATTAGTATTTGTGTGTGAATTTCGTGTGTTGACTTTTCTGGTCAAACTGCACATTTGTGCAGATTCCGTATGTTCAATCCAAATCTGTTTATGATCCTCTGATTCTCGATTAAACCTAGGAAACAATTGACGATTTCTATCACCACTACCCTATCTAGCTTCATATTCATCAACACTAAGTTGTATTGCGTTTGTGACAATAACTTGTGTGACACCCTACTTCCCGGCCCCCGGTCTGTAAGCGGTCTGCCACGTTATAATGTTGGTAATGCAGGATTGAGCCCATTGATGTATAGATAAACTTAGAATACATGACTTACAGTGTATACATGTATGGTCCAGTGTAGCATAGCGGAAGCATTCTTCAATGTGCATCACATATTAATACAATGATTAACATGTAGCACTATCACACAAGTGCTTGTCTCGAATAGCCATCCCCCATGGCTTGTTACATATATACCTGAGATTACATATATGATTTGAAAACAGTCAGCTTACGCTGGTGAGTTCACAGGTCTTAACATTTTACATAAAACCTTTGTAACATTTGTTAATTGTTTAACACCACAGGTTTTGAGGTAATAGACAAAACTTTTGGAATTAATACCACATGTTGATATTATCTCATAATATCAATGAAACCTTTGTAAATTAATATTCAATATCACATCTTGATACTATCTCATGATATTAATATAAACTCGTATTTGGCACTTAATATCACATCTTGATACTATCTCATGATATTAAAGCCAGAACTAACCACAATACTATTTGCAAACTGTGGACCAGACAGTTACAATGTTATTATCATAAATGAGCTGGCACCGAGGCAGATGGTTGTTGCCTCCCATATGATAATCACACATCATATAATTTAGGTCAATAATACATACGCGTGAAGGAAACGTATCACCGTATAGGGTTTATCAGACCCAGTAGTACTACCATTATTACCCAGCCACGTCTGTGTTAACGGTCCAGTGTGTAGAGGACTTTCATGTGATAATGGAAAACATTTATGTAATAACGGATAGTCATTGTGTCATGTATTCAGTTTATATGTATACGTAATCTCCCCCGTATATAATAAAACAAGTGATAAAAGGGGCCGTGAACTCAACTAACGGGCAGAACAACGGCTGAAATAACAAAATAAGCTAAATGAACAATCTGACGGGCGAAACGATTGCTGCAGCGTGAAAACGTATCTCCGCGCGTATACCGAGCGTTTCTAACGGACTAGAATCTTTACTAGGTTGCTAGGAGTGTTTTGGAGTGTTTGGGGAAAGTCGGGATCCGAGGAAAACACGTAAACCTCTTCTGGCAGAATGAGCCTAATTATAAGAATCTGCCAGGGGGTCTACGCGCGTCGCTTGGCCCTGGTACACTTTCTAGCGCTCCGCGCGTAGATGTGACATGGCAGCGCTCCTTGTTGGCTGCCACGTGGCGTGCTGACTCATCACACGAGCCGCCACGTGGCATGATGGCTTAGCTCCATGGCATGCTTGCATCCACGTTTCTCGTGACTCAGCGGTTGAGATGACACGTGTTTTGCCACGTGTCGTCTCCTGGTTCAGCGCGACTGGTTAATTTGTTTTCGCGTTTTGAACCCGGTTTTTGCCTACGTTTACGATTCTCCATTTCCTATCTAACCCCATTGGTTTCACCTCCCAAGGAGTTAGTGAAATTTAGGACCTATGGAAGCTTGCATCGTTTTGCGTGTACCTTCCGTACCGTTGCCCGAATTGGAATTTTGCTTATACTCAAATGAATTGAAACAGGATTTCTAATGTAACAGTAATCTTTATTTGACATAATTACTTAATTACATTTTGGTAATAACCAGATTACAAATAGTACAAGGTATGAATATGATCAGAATCGTACTGAAAAACAGCTAGTTGTTATAACAAATGTGAGAACCTAACACTTAGGGTCACAAATTAGGTTGTGTACTGAAGAAAATGGAGACAGTTGAAAGGAAAACCAAGTCTGTAGCGTTCATGATTATAATGGCTAATGTCAGGATACTAGTTAAATAGTATACGCAATTATTCTGTGAGAAGCATTCTGTGGTGCTAACCAGGTGTGGTGTTCTGTGAGAAGCAAGGCTTATATGGAGCATATTGAGGGCAATTAGGAGGATATTGTGGCGTGGCTTCACCCGGTAGCTTATAAGCATTCTGTGAGGAGTGTCATTGGCCGGATGGTGTTTGCGGCAACAGCCTACTTTATTTGGGCTGAACGGAATTTGAGGATGTTCCACTCGTCCCACAGGACTCCGGAAAAACTGGTGGATATTATTAACACAAATGTGCGTTATAGATTGTTGTCTTGCAAATTTAAAGACAATTCTCGAACCAGAAAGTTGATGGCTGATTGGAATATCCCAAGGGATGCTCTAAACACAGGTGAAGACGATCCGGGCTAGTCGTCTGAGTTAGCTATGTGTTTTGTTGTGCTTCTTTTGACTGTGTGTTGGCTTATGTTTGTTGCGTAGGCTGGTTGTGCTTGTTTATTTTTGCTTGTTTGGTTGTGTTTGCGTGTTGGTGGCATGTCACCTTTCACGAAATATTGTGGTACTTTGCCACAATCTTGTACTTGTTTTGGATTGTTTATAATAGATTCACCGAGGTAACTCTTTACCTAAAAAAATAGTATATGCAAGCATGGAAATTCATATTAGAAGCAAATTGTTGTGTTAGAAATGAAATGGTATCGCTAATAGTGTTAGTAAGGTTTTCCAAGAAGGATAGTTGTATAAAATTAATGAAATGATTTACCTACTAAGGTAAAAAAGTTTTCGCTAAAATAGCCGTATGACTTTAGCAGAAAAGTTTATCTTATGGATATGAAGAACCGAATAAGTGTATGCTGCGATTTTCGCGTGTGCATAATCTCGTAAAGGATATTGTTTTCATCCATTAAGATTTATATGATTGTCGAAGGATTGAAGTAAGATAGGACTTCAATAAAATTTTAAAATGTTTAAGTTTATGTGATAATATATTAAAGAGCTTAAGTTTATTTTTGTGTCGTCACTAGTACGACTTGTATACTGTATCATTAGTAACCTAATACCTCATAATAGAAGTTTCTCAGATTTCATGTGTACTGTAAATTCACGATTACGTCGCGCACCAAAATCGTTAATATACTTTACATAATCATCCTAGTGTTCCCCTATCACTGGCTATCAAGTTCCTTTGAGTTTGGTGTTTAGTTTTATGATATATTTTGAGGTTATAGTTTATTAGCCAGATAACTCACGGCTAAGAGTTAGATGAAAGGAGCAATCAAATGAACATTAATTCAAGTTATGTTATTTCATTGATGGTCATGAAGCATATGTCCTAGTGAAGGTGCTTACACTTTCTGACAAGTGAAGTGGTAAGTATTTTAAGTTCTTAGAAATATGAGTATAGGGTTAATTTAAGCGATCATTCCCTTGACCCATGGCGTATATCTCGTTGAGATCATAGACAAGTATTGTCATGTGAAGATAATAGTGAACTATCCCACGAGGTTGAGTCAGGTATCCCCTTCCGAGTTCAAAATCGTGTGAAGTATGAAGTTCATCCTACGAAGGAGGTTTGGATGTGCTCATTTGCACTTATGAACTTTAAAAGAAATTTTTTTTAATGAATTTTGGAGGTATGATGTATCAAACAGATACGATGGTGAAGTTTCTTGGATGATGGTGGAGGAACTTTTTCTGTCCCAAACCACATCCCGGTGATGTTGGGTAATCAACCTGAAGCAAAGTATCCCCATGCGTAGTCTCCCCCCTAAACGATTGACGTCGTCCGCCTCTTCTAGGCGCTCCTTGGCTAGGAGTGGTGAAAGTGGAGACTCCTCAAAAGCCTTCGTCTCCTTGCTCGTGTAGGGGTACTTACGATGACCTACTAATCACACTATCTCCGTGTCCATCAACATAAGTGAAGTGGGTAAATTGCATACCTCGTTGCTGCGTGCAGAGAATGATAGCAGTGTAGTAGGCATATGTCTAGAGCAGGCAATATCCAATTGCCCGATAAGTGAGTGTGATAAGTAAACTAGGTGTAGGATCAGTCCATTAATTAAGCAAACAATCATACAAAAGATAAACATTTTATATTTATCGTATGATCTTAGTTATACATTACAAAGTGCGGAAGCGTTTGAATATGCGAAAGCGAATATTGCTTATCACACTATTACAAAAGTAAGAAATATAGAATGATAGAATACAAATGACTACACTAAGTCTAGAGTTCCTTTGCAGCCTCTGCCAAGCTTCAAAGCAAGAGTATAGAGAGACCTGAGAAACATACTCAAAAACAAGACTCAACACAATGGTTGGTGAGTTCACAGGTTTTGTAAAAACCAGTGAGTCAATGATTATGAAGAGTTAAGTTCATCAAAATAGTTTAAAGTTGGAACACATAACACAAGTATAAACCTATTGATAGCTAGTCAAAGTATTCACGTAACTATAGATGCCGCTACCGATGCTTACTGTTATGTATGCCTTCCTACCGATATCTATCACATAAAATATTGACAAAAAGAAGTTAGGTCAAAATGCACCCGGTACGACCGCCAGTCGCCCGAGTGGGGTTTGTCAAACCCAATAGCACCATCTAGATTTTCCCCGCCTGATCAAACACAATTAAACGCTATACGCAAAGAAAAGTAGGACTTTAAATGAGATACATTGTACCACCTAAGTTACCACGAGTCTATACATGTAATGTGTGCAAATATAGTGTGTACACTTATCAAAATAAATAATAGTTGTTTTGTTTATTGCACACTATGTTTCTCACCCCAAAAGTAAAACAGTTAAATTAAAAGGAGCTGTAAACTCACCTTGACAGTTACGCGCCGCTACAATTAACATTTAGCCGACAGCTAGCAGTTACTTGAATATTGAATAGTAACTTCCAATTATTAACGATAACGAAAAACTTTTGTGGATCGATATGGATGGCATGGAAAGGAATTTTTCTTCAGCGGTGGTATGGAACACAATCAGTAGCAGATCTGAGACTATTTAGTGGTCTCATATGGTGTGGAACTCTTATAGCCTTCCACGCCACGCGTTCCATATGTGGTTAATGTTTCGTAATAAATTACATACCCAGGATAAGCTTAAGGCTTGGGATGTGGGCAGTCACACCAACTTGGGGTTAGTTTGCTGCCCTTTATGTAAACACGGCATAGACTCTCGGAACCATCTATTTTTTCAATGCAAGTTTGCTAGTCCGGTTTGGCGCAAGGTTAGAGTAAAGGCGTATATGGAGAACATTGATGGCTCGTGGGATCGCATTGTTAACTGGTTAAAACGCAAGGTGAAGAGTAAAACAACAAAGAATGTTGTTGGTCGAATGGTGTTTGCTACTTCTGCTTATTATGTTTGGTCTGAACGTAATTTAAGGCTGTTTCAGACATCTACTTGTAGCGAGGATCAGATCATAGAGCTTATCATCCAAAGTGTCCGAACCTGTCTTTTGTTTTTCCGATTTAAAGACAATATTCGGACTAGGAAAGTCTTAGATGATTGGAGTTTACCTAAGGAGGCGCTGGATAATGAAGGGAAAGAGCATGGCTATTAGTTTTTTTTTTTGTGAATTCCTAGTTGATAGCTTTGTGTTGCTTGTCGTTTACTTTGTTTAGTTGTTTACGTGTAGGCGGCCTGTCGCTACATGAATAATGTGACACTCTGTCACATTCTTGTGTTTTTTGGTTTGTTTATAATAGAATCACCGAGGTAACTATTTACATAAAAAAAAAACTTCCAATTATTAGTTGAGATGATGACGATGATCCTACCCGGATCCTACAAATAAGGATTTTTGACACATTTATAAGTTTGGGTTCAAACTTTGGTTAACATTTTTCGTTTATTGTTTTGGTTGATTGTAATTTTGAAAAGATTATTATGATGGCTCTTTATATTTATAAAATGCAACTTTGGATGTTGTTTATAAATTAAACCTTTAGTTTAATTAATCTTTTGTTTTGGTTATTTTTGTGATGTATACTCAACCACTAACCCAATTCGATTACTAGGTTTATCATATCTCAAACCAATCCTAACCACCTCATGTTATCTACATGCTTAGACTAGACCCAACTCACGCCTCAACACAATTAACAATCCATGTGGTGCTTTGTTATCTCTAAACCCACACCCACATATACCTACGCATATATATATACTTATTGTTTTCTTTTTCTTTTATTATTACAAAATACATGCACATTCTACCCATAAATATAGATGTTTCGCTACTCACATGTTAAACCTAACTATACTTATGCTCCAAGTATGAACTGGTACACATATCCATAGATCATATCCACGGTATCCATCAAACCGTGGCCCGTAACCGGCCCGTAGCTAGCCATAACACACCCGTAAACCCACAACCAATGATTTCGCACGATACACATCTACTAACTATATCCACCCATCAAACACATCACACGATAATCCCTAATCTGCTCGTGATCTAACATAAACACTACCTACAACAATCCCGACTATGATTATATGTAATTGTTTGTGTTTTGATATGTTTGAATTTTAATTACCAAAGAACAAAAGCAAGATCAAACCAACTGTGTATAGAATTGAACTTACGGTAGATTTGATCTAAGGTGATCGGCAGTGGCGGTATATCTCGGTTAATTCTCCTTCCCCGGTAGTATATCCAACCGGTGTTCGACTGCTCTGCAAGGTTTCTTGATCGGCGGCTATTTCCATGGTGGTAGGAGGTTACGATCACGCAGGTGGTTCCCGATGGTGTATGGTTATTGCTGCGTTGGGGACTAAAGATTGGTGTTGGTCGCCACCATGCTAGTGGTCTCCGGTGATGGCTCCTGGTTGCTTGCGGCCTGCCCGTTCGACGAAGGGTTGAGACGATGGCTAGTGGTGGCGATGGTTGCTGCGTTCTCGGTTGGAAGTGATCTTTAATGGTGTACGATGGTTGGCGCCGGTGGTTCACAGGGATGAGGATGACGATCGGACGAGATGATGGGTTTTCATGTTGTTTATTTTTGTTTTTCGTTTCCGTCAAATGAATATGTAAAGGATGCTTTAATGTTTGTTTTAATTAGAAACTTCCATTTAGGTCCCTCAAGATTAGCGTCCTATTTTTAAAACGCCCTCCACTATACTCAAGTATGTTTAATATTCACGGCTTAATACGAGTCCGTATATAATTCGGTTTTGAGTTTCGTTTATTTTATTTTTAGCCGCTCGGGTCTGGTAACCGGCTACAAAAGTTTGGTTCGATTCCGGTATAGTTTTTGTGCACACATTTTTAAATGTGTTAATTATTTATAAACTAAATAATATGGTCTCGCACTATTTTTGGTAGTCTGTGTCAAACCCCCGGATAGTTCACCTTGTTCACAATTATAATAACTTTGCTACTTATATAATAATAAGATCAAAGTGTGAAGTCAAGTTAGACTTCCCACACATGAATAATCAAGTTAAATATATAAAAGTATTCGTATAACAACTTTGTTATTCTACGGTACACTATTATAAATACGTGTAATACGTGGATGTTAAATATTATAATTAGTTCGTGAGATTCACTAGTAATCCTAACTAAAACTGTAATACATTGAACATGTAATAATCACATAATAACAAGGTTCGTTAAT
This sequence comes from Stevia rebaudiana, assembly GCA_009936405.2. Lineage (NCBI taxonomy): Eukaryota > Viridiplantae > Streptophyta > Magnoliopsida > Asterales > Asteraceae > Stevia > Stevia rebaudiana. The sequence continues at coordinate 19,897 of WOUH02054164.1, forward strand.
GCCAGAAATGACCATATTCAAAATCGTAAATTACGGGGTGTCACATTCAATTCGTGCATAAACTCTAGTAACAAAGAAACCAAATAATTCAAGCAAAGACAATGTTAAGTCAAAAGCAATTAACTAAAATCAACCTACCAAACTGCTCCAAGCTTCCAACTTTTATCCTCTCATGCGTTCTTGGTCCAAAATTGAGCTCAAAGACGACTGGAATCGATCCCTAAATATTAGAAATTAGGGTTTAACTCGGTTTAAGCCCCTTAAATATTAGAAATTAGGGTTTAACTCGGTTGCCCCTACACGTATCGCGCAAGGTGGGAGGGGGAAGCTACGCGTGTCGCGTAGGACAAAATAGTCGATACCCCGAATTTGCTATTCGGGGTCTCCGCGTGTCGCTATGCATCAAAGTTGCGCGTGGCGCGTAGCCTGGCTTGGCAGCTGTTCTTCATAATTCTGTCTCGTTTCAGCCCAAGGAACTCGTGTTTTGTTTGTTAATCTTCAAATCACTTGATTTCAACACGAACTCCTTCAAAATACGATTAAAATGAGTACAAACACGGATTATGGAATATAACGATAAATATACTAAAAAAAAAGATAAAAGACTCAATATACAAATAAAATAGACGCGGATAAGAGGTGTGTTTACACCACATCAGCTTTTGAAAGCAAACAAGTTTCTTGCAAGGTTGAAGGTGGAGAATCCATGTTGAGTGTGTAGACATGATTTCTTCTTGGAGTTCTCAAAAAAACCAAATCATCAGGAATTTTAAAGCCAGGCTTGATTATCATGCATTCTTCTTTTGTGAAGAAGCTTGAGTAGTTTTTATCACAAATTTGTGAGACACTCAACAGATTGTATTGAAGCTGTTGCACTTAGCTAACTTTGTCAAAACTAAGATTTCCACTTTTCACAACACCTGTACCAGTAATCTTTCCCTTTTGATGTCCTCCAAAAGCAACATAAAAGCCATTGATACTTTGAAAGTCATGAAGCAGGTTGGCATTCCCTGTCATTTGCCTAGAACATCCACTGTCAGCATACCAATGTTTTCAGGTCTCCTTGGATGCTCCTGCAATCAATGAAAAACTAATTAGACAAAGGAACCCAAGCCTCCCAGGTCTTGGGTTTCCCATTTTCAAAGGTTTGAAATTTAATTTTTTTCATTTTTGAGAAATCTGGCATATCAGTTTTGCCAGATCCCTTTTGATTTTCAGAAGATGATTTAGGTTTCCATTTTTGTGATGATGAAGTATCAAAGGATACTTTCTTTGGATTTTTCATTCTTTTCCTATCTTTGAGAGAAGAAGAAGAATCATAACCTTTTGATTCATTTGGAGTTCTTTTAAGAATTGATTTTTTAGCAGAATGATAGTTTGGATCAGATTCATAATGTGAATTTTCATAGAAAACATTTGTTTGTTTTTGTTTATGAAAATGTTGTCTTCTGTTATGAGGTGATCAAAAATTGAAACCATAACTATCATCATTGTAGTAATCATAAGTGCCAAAGTTATGTGTGGGATGCTGATAGCCACCATAAATACTTTGCCACTGCTGATAGTTGTTTTGCTGTTGATGTGGATTTTTCTGTTGATAACTATTTATGTGTGGTTGATAGTAATCCTCAAACATTCTATTCTCAAATTGATGTTTTCTGATCTAGAATCCTTTGAGTTTCTAGAATGAAATGCATTGTTTCCAGATTTGCCATTGGTTCTAGCAATTTTACTATCAACATAGTTATCAGTGATTTTTTTATTTTCTTGCTCAAACTCCAATCCAGGCTGATAGTAATAACAATCATAAATTGAATGATTATTTGTTCTGCAAATTGAATAGTAAATTGGAGTTTGAGTAGAAACTTGTTTGTAGTTTTTACCTTGTTGCTTTTTCTTTTTCTCTACAAACTGTTGCATTTTTACAAAATGATTTTTGGATTAGCAGATACATTCTTCCCTTGAGTGAAAGATGCTTTTGCAAATTGTACATTTTGTGGATGAATCAGAATTTGAAGTTTGAGAACCATTTGATTTGTCTGAATTCTTAGTTGATTTAGAGACAATAATTGGTTCCTTCAAATCAGACTGTTTTTTCAATTTTATAAAATTTATTGATTCAGTTTTATCAGATTTTGAAAAATTTGACTTATCTGCTGATTGATCAGCAAGCACAAAGTGTTTAAATGAAAATTGATTTTGATCAGAGATTTTTGTACTTAATTTGCATTCTGAACCAGCATTTTCATTGTTTTCTGCTGATTTGGATGTCATTGATTCAAGCATGGGAGTGTAATTTTCATTATAAGGAGGTGGGACCTCATGAAAACCTAATCCAGATTTGGATTTTCTCCGAATATGAATATCCAGCAGAAATTTCAAATGTTTTGAAGAAACCTCAAAGTTATCAATTATGAGAGTTGCAGTGGATAAATCTGATAAAACTTTTGTTAATTTCAATAAATTTTCATCAAGTTCCTTTTGTAGAATCTGTTTCTCAGTATTAAGTTTTTTATTATCTTGCAAAAGAGAATTAATTTTTGTTTCATGAGTTTGTTTATTAGATTTCCACTGCTTTTCTTCAAATCTGCACTGACTCAGATCTCTTTGGAGATCAGAAATATGCTGTTTTGAAACTTCTTGTTTAATTTTACATTCTTCTGAACATGGTTTTGTTACCTCAGTTCCAAGTGCCATTAAGGCAAGAAATGGTTCATCAGCTATTTCTGGTAGATCATCATCAACAGCAAACATGGCTTGAGCTGGTTCATATTCACTTGCATATTTTCCCTAATCAAAATCTTCAGTGCTGCTTGTGACTACTAAAGCTTTGCTTGCAGCAGATTCAATTGCTGGTTTGCTAGATATCTTGGGGCTTTGCAGTCTCTTGAAAAGTGATCATATAAGTTGCAGTTGTAGCATCTTACCTTTTCAAGATCAATACCCACTTTGGTCTTTTCTTCATCAAACTTCATTGGTCCATACTTTTTCCAGAATTTTTTATGTCTAAGAACCACCATGGCCATCTTCCATTTGATATCCATTTCCTCAACATCCTTTAGATCTATTTCTTCTAGATCATGTTGAGTAAATTGTGCTTTTGCAAGAGAACTTGCAGCAAAACATTCAAAACTTGCAACGAAGGCTTTACATGCCTCTTGTTGTTCTACTAAATTTGTGTTGACAGAATAGTTTTGTTTAGAATCTGACTGAGATTGAGTTGAAGGTGATGGAGATGATACATTAGGAGATGGAGTTAAGTAAGCACCAAAACCAATATTATCATCATGTGTGTACTGAGAACCACCTTTTCCTTCTTCAACTACTAATGCTTGAACTCCAGCAGTTTTAACAAACTTGTATTGGCCTAATTGAGCAGTACATGTTTTTTAGGTAAAGGATTACCCGGTGATTCTATATAAAAGACAACCGTCAATGAAGTACAAGTAGTGAGGAAAAGTTCCACACTAGTTCATATATGGGGCATTCCCCACATATGTAAACCAATCAAAACCAAACTAGACAATAAAACCAGACTAAACTAGTCTACCAAAAGACTAAACACGTGACTAACATAAGACACAAACACAAGGAGAGGACTAATCTTCAGCCGCCATCATCAAATATGAATGAACCAGCACAAAGGCCACCACACCAAAAAACCAAAGAAGAACTATCCATTAGTAAACATATGGAGAGGTGCTTGCCCCTGATAGATCCGTTGGTTTCATGTAATCATCATATTCCACGTCAACCTCCAAATCACTGAAATCCTCAAGATTTTGCTCCCCCTATTGATAGTCCCATTAAGAACATCAAACGGATTGTGGTTCTTGGTGTTAGAATTGATCTTTTCTTTCATCTTCGCAGTGGAAGAGGCATGCCAATAGCTTCAAGCTTAGCAATCATCTCTTCAATTTTGATTTCATCAAGATCTTTGGTTTCCTTGATTAAGGTTACTTTCTCAGTCCAACTTTCTGGTAAAGTATTCAGCAATTTTACATTTAGATCATAATTGTCATTTTTGATCCCAAATGTTTTCAGCTCATTGATTAGCTCCACAAACCTTTGAATTTGCTGGGTAACTGTTTGTTGGGTACGTATAATATATGGTTGTGGCTTCTCGGTTATTATTATTTATTCCTCACGATGGCTTGTAATCCTCA
>WOUH02054175.1:0-11089 GCA_009936405.2 Stevia rebaudiana
TGCCGTATGCCAACTGTCGCAAAGCGGCTGTACATTTTTGAATACCAGAAAACCCCAGTCTGCCTCTTCCGTCGTACGGTCGTACCTCCTTTGGAAAAAATCGTATTTTTGTTCTAAGTCTACAGCAATTCTCGTGAAAAGATCTCGACTCATCCTAAAATGACGTTGAAAAAGGTCTTATCCGTATTTTGGATGTTGGGCAAAATAATCAGCAACGAGTTGCTCGTGACCACCAATACGATCACGATTTAAAGTTGTCCTCCTATGTGCAATTGGTCTCTCAACTTGCTGATTGTAATAAACGGCGCCTTGAACAACAGCTTTTACAAAAAACTCGTCATCCTCACTTGAACTGGACCCCAACGGTGGTGGGAATTGCATGATATTTGGTGGAAAGAATGTATTTTTTGTGTATTTTTAAGATTGAAAGAGAAGAGATTTGAATGGGATCGAATTAGATTGAATGGGTTTATATAGAATGTATAAAAATAAAAAAAATATATTAAAAACCCAACGGCACAATCAACGGTCATCTTTGACCAAACCAAATTAAAAACGCCGGCACCCCACTCATGCGTGGGCCAAAAACGCCCCAATAACGTCACCCCGGGGCAGTGTGGGGGGCGCTATTGGGCAAAAAAAGGCCCCACTAACGGAAGCACCGGATAGTCTAATGTTAGGTGCAATTTTGTGTTGAAGTCAAATAAAGTACAATTGTCATCAAGAGCCATTTTGTCAAATATCTAAACTTGCTCAACAACAGGAATACGTTCCGTTACCTTGATCGTCAATTTCAATTGGGTAACTAAACTACATTTTTCGTGGTATTTCACTAGACTTTGGTTGTTTATTTTAAAGAAAGGTTCTTGTGATTCATTTCCCAGAATAGTAGAATATTATTTAGACTGTTACCGATATCAAGTTTAACAAGAATGTCAAGTTGTAAATTTGTCATGTTGTTCATTTGTTCAACCAAATTATTGAGAGTGTGATTGGAATTGTGGTATTGACTTAGTTACTTATTGACTTTTTTAAAAAGCTAATGCGTCAGTAAGTCATTTGACAATCTTAAGAAGACTTTTAAAAATGACTTTTTGTAAAGAGATAATAAATTATTTTTCAAAACTATAATCATGACTTTTCAAAATAACTTATGACTTCTTGACATAAAATTATCAATCTATCTACATTTTACCCAATCTACCACCCACCACCACCAACCGCCACCTGCCCACTGCTAAAACCGCCACCATCCACCTGCCACCATCGCCGCCACCCACCTATGTCACTGCCACTCAGCACCGCTACCACCAACTACCACCCACAATCTTAAAATGTTTATAGATATAAGAATGCCCTTTTTGGTCATTCTACATACTTAAGCAAAGCCAAACACTTTTTAAATAACTTATTGGCTTATTGACTTTTTCATCACAAAAACTAATCCAAATAGTTTTAATAATATAGGGTTGAGTATTTTGCATTTTATTGAAAAAGAACGGTAGCAAGTACGTTGACTGGTGCCATGGTGGTGATTCTATTCACCAATTGGGCTTAAGTTATTTCTTGAATTCAGAAAAGAAATCCAAAACACTAAAACAAATAAGCAACAGTCCATTTAAGATTTACCAGGTCCACGTGAAGGAATTAAAATAGAGGGATAAAGAAAAGGCACTGATTACCGAGAATAAGGGGCGACAGAAACCTTTTGTTTTGTTATTTTTTTTTTTAACAGCTAAAACTTTTATTCAGCACCAAATCATCTAGCAAGTTGCTAGAGAGCAAATACATACACCAATAAGTATAAAAACATTACAGCATTTAGAATAAATAAATTCCAAGTATCCCACTCCAACTCTTGCATCTTCGCTCGACCTTTGATCCAAAGAAAACTCAGCATCTTTATTTCATCAAAAAATACCTTTAATGGACGTGTTTACCCCTGCCTTGTTCCTCCATTTCCATAAGCACCAACACGTTGTTCTGATGATTGCGTGTATAACTTCCTTCTTGTCCGGTAGATTCGTGTGCAGTGTAAGTAGGTCCCTAATTTCGAAAGCATAAATTTGTGGAATATTGCACCACCGTGAGATAAATTGTTGAAGCAATCTCACACCCAATTAAAAGGTGGTTAGCTGTCTCCTCCATAATTAGACATAACGGGCACGTGATAGAAACGTAGTTTATTTTTCTTTTAGCAAAGGCTTTCCTCGTTGGAATTTTTTCCATTTCTGCTCTCCATATGAATACATTTGCTTTTGACTTAGACCATTGTAGGATGAAACTATGTCGAGAATTGAATGGATGATTTAATCTTTCTTTTAGTGATTTGACTGTGAATACGCCATCTTTTGAAGCAAATCATCGCCATTTATCCGAAGAGTCTTTGATGGCGACTTGATTAAGCAGAAGTCCAATTCCTGATGTAGATGAGTCTCGTGTAATCCTCTGGTCCAACTCCAAGCTATTTGAATTACCCCATCTACATTCTTTATTCGATCATACACCTTGCAACCTTTATTTTTCTCTAGCTTAAAGAGAGAAGGGAACCGATGGCATAGGGAGGCATAAATCTGACCAGAACTTTAAGGAATCCCCCATCCCCATCTTTTTTTTTTGTTGCTTGGACGAATACGGACGACAACATCCTAAGAAGAAAGAAAAGGAGGTGATGCAAGGCTAGTTTCTCAAGTGATCATCTTGGGTTACAGGTTCATTCTGATTTAAACTTCTGGGTTAGTTTTCTTTTAATTGTATTTAATTTTCTGTTAGCCAGTTAAATAAACTATATAGATTCAATTACATGGTTTGGTTGATTTAAAACGTGTGCTTTTGTTTAAATTTGATTGTATTACATTAGTTTTCAAATTTTGAATTGTTAATGATTTGTTGATGTGGTTTGGTTGTCATGGTGAACTGGACATAGTGTAAATGAGCGGGTCTTAAAAACATATTCCACTTTTGCAACTTTAATCAAACACTATTTAGAAGTCATTTCTATGTAATTTTCATAATAACCGAACATTTTGTGAATCTCTTGAACTTGAAACTCGGAGTGGTCACTCTTTTTTCATAATTGTTTAAAAACAAATTTCAAGCAGAGTTTTAAGTTTCAATTTCAATTTATAATTAGATAATTGAGTTAACTAATCAACAAAACTTACAACACAGACCACATATTCCATGTTTATACGATACCTGACTTAACCTAGATATAAGTTATTTATTTAGGTTTAGAATTACCCAAATGACATGTCATTAGGGACGAAAACTGTTAGGACTTAAAATGTTATGGACGAAAAAATTTAAGACTTGAAACGTTTAGGACGGTTTCTGTTAATGATGGACTGAAACTGTTAAGTAATTCAATCCTTAGGGATAAAAAGTGCACTTTTCTATTTTAAATATATATGATAAATACTTAATTAGATAGTTAATTAACATCTAAATTTAAAAATAACTGGAAAAGAAAAGAAAATGTTATTCGCTATTTTTTGTAGTGTTTTATTAGAGGTAGATATATTTTTGAAAGGCTTATGCTCTTAATTTGTTTTAGGCCCCTAAAGTGAGTGTGCCTCCTTTGAGTAATACAACAATTGAAGCGTAATTTTCCTAAATAATAAAACAATATAATGTGATTTAAGAACTGAATGGACGTCAAAGAAGGTGAAGAAACCAAATTAGATTCTAACGTTTTCCACCATCGACCCGAAAATATAGTGTGAATGAAGAACTCCTTATTCTCTTAACAATGTTTGCAAGGACTATATTTTATATCTTCCATTTGAGAATTTAGTTACAACTATTACATATAAATGAATTAAGCGATACAAACTATGCTGAAAAACTCGTTTTCTTAAAATACTAAACTTATTGTTTTGTTCAGTTTGGAGAAGAAAATTTGATTATAATAAAATCAGATACTTAAGAAGAGAAAACGAACGTGAAGGAGAGGCCTTAAAGAAAAACGTGGGAGAGTTGTCAATAATATATCATTCATTGACGTTTGATGGTCAAAATAGGCATTACTCCACATATATATATACCATCAAAAAGGTGGGTGCTACATTTTCTCCTTTATTTTTTTGTCTCGACCAATATGTGTACAGAAATCAGAAATGGAAGATGCATTTAAAATTATAACCAAAAGGTTAAACATCAAAAGTATCGTAATCATAGATAGTCAAACAAACTTATTTACGAAGTGTACAATTTTGACCGTTAAGAAAAATTGTTATCATAATTCAGAACTTTTAGAAATTTGTTGTTATATATTTGACCATTTAGAAAGTTGTTATCATAATTTTTGACCATTTAGAAAATTGTTGGTGAACTATTAACTTATGGAGTATTTAACTAATCAAAGTTCAAATCTAATTAATAATTGAGCTTCATCAATGGGAATAACAATGTCACAAAGAGAAAACCGGCCTCATACTCAATATATATGACGAGTAATATAAACCCAATTAGTTAGACCATGCGTAGTGAGGCATGAGGGGGTGGGGTTGGGGGCGTGATGGGGCTGAACACCAAAACAAGGGGCGTGAAGGGGGGCATGATGACCCAATCATAATATACCAACACATCCTTTTATTTTTTACTCACCTCTCTCCATCACTCACCCGTTACACCCAGGTTATGACACTCTCTTTCCTGCTGGCACTAAAGCGTCATCACAAGGGCGGCCCATGGTATAACCATGAGGTTCGACCGACACCCATGAAATTTTAATTTCCTTTAGTGCTTGTATGGTGTAATTTCGACCGACCCCCAAGAAATGTTGATGCTAACCCCATGAAATTTTATAACTATAGTTGAAAGACAAAAGAAAGCTAAAGTAGAAAGTTCAAGGATAGAACAATAATATGAATTTTTATAACATTACTTAAATTATTTAGCCTTGCTTTAAATATGCAAAAGTTATTTTATTTATATTGTTTATGCTATTACTTAATTCATTTTATTAAAGTCAATCAAATAGTTAATTATTATACATAACAAAATATAAAAAAAATGAATATTTACGATCTGCTAGTTAAATTTTTATTTTTATTTTTATTTTTTGCTTCCATCAATGAATACAATAATTGTCATATTTTTAAAAAGCTTTTATAAACCCAATAAATACCAAAACAATTGGTTAATTACTCTCCATAAACCAAATTACTTAAATAGCCAATAAGTATTTTGAAAAATGAACCTCATTACTTTAGTAACCAAATAACTATTAAACAAATTTATTCGGTTGGGTAAAGGGAACAAATTTATTCGGTTGTAGTTTACAAAATTACAATCGCAAATTCGCAATGGAAATTAAAGAGAAGATCAACTTCAATCACCGTTTTTGCCCTAAGCGGAACCGACCCAACCCAATCCAACATATTTTTTTTTTAATTAATGAGATAAAACAAATCTGAAAAATTTTCAACCCCCATGAAAAGATTTTCGAGGTCCGCCATTGGTCATCACTTACACCCCCACCACCCTCTCTTCACTACACATAGTCTTAGCAGATAGCAACGATAGACTTTGTGTTGTGGAACATGACCAATAAAAATACAATGAGCACTTCAAGGTGATAGCTTATGTGACCCATAATTTCGTTTGTAACGGAAACCTGACATCTAAAGACTAAAGATTTGCATATGATAGAACGTGTTGAAAAGTGGCTCAAATGGACACTTATTGGAAGGAACCGCTTAAGGTAGTCGATTTATAATATATGAATATATGATGCATCAACTCATATGTTTTTTTGGCGGCATGTTCAAAGAGCATAGCAAGAACAGTTCTAGTATGTGACGGGGCTTGCGTCATGCACAATTGTATGAGAACATAAAGTCTATTTTCATATTTTCCTATCGTTAGAAGTAGGGGTGAAAACGAGTCAAGCCGAGCTCGCTAGGGCTTGAAGTCGGCTTGTTTTGATTTAAGAGGGCTTGATCTCAAGTTCGAGCTCGGCTCGTTTAGATTATTAGTTCAAAAGGTTGAGCTCGGCTCAGCTAGCCTCGTTTATTATTTAAATAATCTATATATTTTTATTATAAAGTTTATTTAATTATATTTAAACATCTTTATATATTTAACATAATATATGGTTAAAAAAATTATTATAATATTATATATAAAATAATTATATATATTAATATATAGTTATTATATATATTGATAAAAATGATCTAAAGATAAAGGGTCGTTTAGGCTCGAGCCGACTCAAGATCAGCTCGATAAGTAAACGAGCCATACTTCAGGGCTCAAACTCGGGCTCATTTAGGCTTGACTCGAGCTACTTGGCTCGTTTACACCCCCTAGCTAGAACTACCCATGTTTTAGTACCGTGTATAAACCTGCAAGAAAAACTCATGACTGCTTGAGAGAAAAGATCAGGGAATGAAGGACAATGTTCCACTGGTTTAAAATTGTATAGATCCTTTTTTTCCTTCAACAATTGAGCAGATTTTGACCATTTTTTACTCAAACCCTATTTGTTTGAACCTAAACCAATTTTATGGGAAACCCGAAATCGATACAGTTTGGTTTAATTATTGCGGTGAAACTGTCCAAACCGGATATTGATTTGGTTTACGGTTATACCAAAAGCTGGTTAAAACCAAGTCTGTACCGTATAAATAAATATATTATATAGCGAAAAGTTCATTGAGAAAGTATAAAAAATTTTGAACCGGGAAACCATGTGTTTCACATGCGAAAAACACATAAAAAGTTATTATCACATGTGAAAACACTTGGTTTACATATTTATTTTTGGATCTTTTACATATAAACATAAGTAGAGGCCGTTTTGAATTAAAAAAAAAATATTCCTAAATTTATTTTTATAGCTTTTTAACATTTTTTTTGTTGGAACAAAATTTTACATGTGTTCACATGAAAAATCTCCGATAAAAATATGAAAAAAAAAATCATATGCGAGAACAAATTTTTATATGTTTTTCGTATGTGAAACATAGTATTCCCGATTCCCTCAGTGTTTTTAGATTCCCCAATGAGCCTTCTCTTTAATATATATTATACGTTAGTGGGGGTGTTTATCGAGTCGGATAACGAGTTATTCATAATTGATTTTTTTTGCTCTTCAAAACTCGATTCGTATTATCTTATTTGAATTTATCCGATTAATTGAAATAAAATGAAAACCAAAATTTTTGTATCCGAACAACCTGAGCAGGGTTTATACGGGTTATTCAGATTTAATTGAAACCCTATTTGTGTACCCGAACAACCCGAAGAACTTTTATAAAGGCCAAAAAAAACTCAAACCTTGAAACCAAACCGTTGGTATCTGTTTGGTTAGGTTTGGCTCAATTATTATTTTAATGGTTTGATGTTGGTTTTTCAATAATCAAAACCGTTACTAGCTAGCAGTTTGGTGCACGGTTCGACCAACAAATCGTATAAACCAAACCATAAATTGTTAAATAATCTATTCCCTTCTGTTATTTATTGATCTAGGTCAGGTCTTACAATTATAGGAGCCAATTTTATCAAACGTCTAAAAACAAAGTTACTATACAAAAACTTACGTCTCACTCAATCCAAATCTTTAAATCACATAAAAACCAAAGCATACAAATGCGTTTTGACTTTTGCAAAGTAACCTATACATAGTATTTTTTATTTTTTTTTTATATATAACACCCTTAATTATTCCTCTCATGTTCTTCATCATCCGGTGCAAGAAATGAAGAAAATGCATCCTACTGTGAACCACTAAACAAGACCAACAAGACATGATCACAAACCACCGAACCCACCAACCCACTCTACGAGCCATGTGGTCAAATCTTATATACCATTTTTTAACGTCCTCTATGAATCATCTTGCTAAATCTTTTCTTCCACCACCAAAACCGCCAAGACCCCGACTCTCTGGGCTCACCATAAAGATCGGTATTAGGTCGAGAAAACGCCAAGCTTTGCATTGCGGGTGGCGGTGTTGGTGGCGGGATGATCTCTTCTCGTGGTCGATGTTTTGGTGTTCCCGGTTGCATCTCCCAATCAAAAGGTACTCCTTCATTGGCGGTACTTCGATAATAAGTTGATGATGATCGACCAACCGATGAATCTCTTAAAAGAACCTTGGTGACAGAAGATGGAGATTGAGGTATATGAAAATCTCGATTTTCCATTTTGTTGCTATAGAAATGAAGGATTTTTGGAGATAGGAGAAATTGTTTTGTTGAAGGAGAGTGTCATATTGGTCTTCTTATAGATGTAATTAATGTGATGCATGTTGGATATAAACAATAGAAGTGACAACCACGTTATAACCAAGAAAGTAGTTCTATTTTAATATATATAAGTTAATAGTTATATATATTATTTTAGTCATGCGATTGTGTCCCAATGGTAATTCACCCTCCCTCCCTAGTAGAGGTCAAGGGTTCGATTCCCATTTGGAGCATATTCAAAGGACATCTGGGTGATGGTTTGAATCAGGACTTTATCCCAGGTTCAGACTTGACGGGGGCCGAGGGTTTACGGATTTCATCCGGTTCCCGCGCATCTGGGAGTGTGGTCTCTCATGGCGGTCTGAGTAGTCGACCTTGGTGCTTGAACGCCCTGAAATCGGTGATGTGCACGTGAGAGACCTAACGCTGTTAAAAAATATATATATATATATTATTTTAATGTGAATCATTATAACCGACTTTTTAGCTACCCGCAAAAAAATAAAATTCTGGTCAGGTTTTAGGGAAACAATATTTCAATAAGTAATTAGTAATTGGTCGGTAGTTCGATCTTTTTGGGTTGTTAAATTTTTATTAAAGCAATAATTATTTTGATGATGAGAGAACTATATATTTTTAAAAGATTAAAACGAATGGTATAAAGAGATGCATGTGATTTCTTACAATCAACTGATACTGCATCTACTTTAGCAAATGATAAGATTGGTAAAGACGGTGATGCAAATGGAACATTATTGAATATATATATACCGTTGACTTTACGATTGATGTTTGACTAAGCAAATGATTTTGACCACAATAAGTCTATTAGATTATTTAGTTGGTAGTTGTACGTATACTTATTTATTCATATGGAGACTTCATTTCATATCTTCCAAGTTGACTTACGTACTTAATCAAACACATCCCTAACTTTTTAATTAAAATGACTTTATTTATAAAGTCCTTAACCAATTCGTAATTTAATTTTGCCTTGGTGGTATCACCCTGGCTTTCCAAATGGGAGGTCACGGGTACGAAACCCTTTCAAGGCAAAAAATATGTCTGAGGTAGGTCAGAGGTTTCCAATTGGTTTCATTCTAGGTGGGGCATGAAATTGAATTGAAATCTAAAGTACATTCTCTACCTGTTTCTCACAAAATTTGTTTTTTTGTCTTCTTTTTTTAATTTTTGAAAGGAAAACTTCATTATAAAACCCCGAACCCGAAAACCGGGAGGGGAGAAATAAACTTACCAACAAAGATTACATCTAACACAAATTTACACCACTCTACCCAATTTACAGATTTAAACTTGGATCTACTTTTGAACTACAAGAAACTAAGGGCTCTAATATTACTGAAAACATCTTCCACGTTAGATTGATTCCCTGAGAATCTAAGCTCGTTTCTAGCCTTCCACAAACACCAGCATGCGACCATAATAATGCCCCACAAAATTTGTTGAAGTTAGGATTTGAATTCATCTGATAACATTTATAATTGAAGAATAAATGAAACTGAAGTTGCAATGAATTACCACAAATTTAAGCAAAGGATTCAATGTTCCTTGGAACAAAGGAAACTAGCGAAAGCAATCGGAATCTTCCCCTCTCCAACCACCCAAAAATGCCACAATCATCACTTACATATAACCGCCGCCATTATTGTTATTATAAGAATATCATAATTTTTAGAGCAAATTATGCAACTCATGTGGTATGGTTAAACATATGAGTTACGAATGCCGTCCATGCGGTAGCTTTCATCACCCACCCAAACCCATAACCACAACTAGGGATGACAAAAAGACCGGAGTCGGATGAGTATGTCTGAACTCGTAACATACGAGACCGGTATATCCGAAACCCAATGAGTTTGAGTTGAGTATGGGTAATTTTAAAAAAATTCGTGGGTATGTGACATGTATGGGATTTGGTAATATACTCGTTTACCCGTCCTGATTACCCGGATTATATATACTCTCTTACCCGCTTCGCTAACCCGATTATATACCTAATATAATTTACTTTGTATATACTTATTTTTTATATAAAATATGACAATAAACTATATTTAGTATATGTTTATTATTTGTTTTGATATATTATGACACTCGAACGCAAGTGTAACTATTGTTAAACTTTTAGCATCTATTTGTTGGAACGGGTACATTTTGATTTATAATTATCTAGATAAATATCCGACGGGTTTGAGCCGAGTGTACCTACCGGGTATTTTAGTAAGTTAGCTGGTATAATCGAAACTCGCAGGTATACCCGATACTAGGAGCGTAAACGAGCCAAGTCGATCCCGAGCTTACTAAGGCTCGAGCTCGAGCTCGGCTCGTTAAGATTTAAGGGGGCTCGAGCTCGAGCTGAGCTCGTAAAGATATTTTCAAGCTCAGGCTCGGCTCGGTTAGGCTCGTTTATTATTTAACTATTTAATTATTAATTTTAATTATTTTTATAATTATTCCTTTTATATTTAACATAAATAATATGATTAAGGTTTTTTTTTTATTTTAATATTATATATAGAAATAAATTTTAATATAAATATATAGTTAATAGATTAATAAGAATGACATAAAGAAAAAGCTCGTTTAGGCTCACGATCCAGGTCGAGCTCGACATCTGAAGCTCGAGCTCGGCTCGTTTAGGCTACCGATGATCCCGAGCTTTTCACGAGCCGGCTTGACTCATTTACACCCTACCCGACACCCGACAAGTAAATACCCGATAGAAACCCGACGGATTTTGGGACAAGTTTAAAAAATGATTTTCTAATTGGGTATTGGGTTGGGATTACTGTAACCTCTCGCAAATTTCGGGATTGGGCTTTAGGCCCAATGGGCTAAACAAGCAAGGCCCAATAAGAGATTAGGCCCATTTA
>WOUH02054186.1:0-11088 GCA_009936405.2 Stevia rebaudiana
AGTATTTGAACTTATTTTGAAGTATTATATTGATATTGATGTGTGTATATTTAAAAAATTTCACAAAATTACATAAATAAGTTCCAATCCGTCTAGTCCCGATTAATCCCGATTAATCCTTAGGCGGTACCTCGTCGACTGCGTAGTGCCTTCTCCAACATTGGTTTTAAGTAGTAAAAGTATTATGGACAACTTTTTAGCACATGCTTATTTCTACTGAATATTCATATTTCATACATACGTGGTGTTCGTGACAAGTGTAACCTAGATCAATATATCTCAAAATAGATGGTAACCAATATTAGTATAGATTGTAATTGTCATATCAAAATCAAATGAATGAGAGTTAGTTTCAATTGACAGGGATGGTAAGAAACCAGGACGATACCTAAAACCAAAGTCGGCCCAGGAAGTAAAGTGGGCCATCGCTTGGCCAAAGTTTATTAGGGGAATTTTTTTTATTTTTTTATTTTATATAAGTTTCATACCCATTAAGTTTAAATCTATTAAATATTAAACATCGAGCTAAAGTTAAACTACTAACTTAACGTATCCATTCCTTCTCCGTCAATAGCCCATTCCTTCTCCGTCAAAAGCCGATATGGTCAAGTAAAGAATACCCCTACATATCTCTATGTGATTATATCCTTTTGGCTAACATAAAATACTTGATGAGGTTTTAGGTAGTAAAAATATTTTGGACGACTTTTTAACACATGTTTATTCTTACTGAATATTCATATTTCATACATCTGTGGTGCTCGTGACAACTGTAAGTTGTAACCCATATTAGTATATCTCAAAATAGATTGTAACCGATATTAATATAGATTGTAATAATTGTCATATCAAAATCAAATGGGTAAGAGTTAGGTTCAATTGACAGGGATGGCAAAAATCCATGAGGTCGAGACCTAAAACCAAAGCGCCGTAAGCAAATTGATCCTTTGCCCGGGCCATGTTATTTGGGGTAAAATTTTATATCATTTTATATAAAAGTTTTTTGTACCTATTAACTTTAAATCCATCAAATATTAAACATGCAACTAAAATTAAACTAATAACTTATACGTATCATTTTATTAAGATCAATTAACAATTACGTGGAAGTTTGATAATTTAAGATTTAAAGCCCACTCAAAAGAACATTGAAGCCACAAAATAAAACTTGACACTCACAACTTTATACGCACACAACTACACGAATCAAAGCAATAGAAATGATTTTGTAGCCAATCAGCCAATCAATTTAGACAAAAATTCAAGGTTAGAACTTAAAATATGTTTCATGTTAATTTTAGTGTTTTATACGTTTGTTGGGCCCAAAATTAGGTGTTTTGTTAAGACCTAAACAATTTTAATTTGATAACGGTTTTGATATTCTATTTGGATTTATTTTTAGAAATTATGACTCCTAAACAACTACGTAGTGCTCAAAAAATATACAAAAAGAAAGCAAGATGAAGATGTGATCAAAGAATTAGCTACTATAGTATGTCATTCCAATACTATGATTTTGCTACTTTTATTGCTAAATGATGTATGTGATCATGGTGTGAATATCAAGTAATAAGATTTATAGTAAACGATTAAGCAAACACAAAAAAAGGAAAAGTGTACCGGTCGTATTGTTGTGTGAGTAGAAAGACTGAGTGACGTCCAAGGACTGAGTGGACGGAACCACAGGCACACTCGGGATTAAGTAGGGTCATGCAACGTAGTCAACTAGGGGCAAAACGGTCTTTTCACTAAAAAGCAGTTAAACAATTAAACGACAGGCAAACAAGCGATAAAAAAATCAGATGATAAAGGAGTAGCTACATATGCTAGTATCATGCAATCATACAAGTAATAATTGATCATGGACTCAACAATTGGTGATTTGGTTTCTTTAGAATAGTTAACTAATGGCGTAAGTAAGCTATGTGGAATTATCATCTCGGCCTATACCACTATAACGAAGACTCATATTAGATTAACTTATTAGTACTCTAAATCTATGGATTAGGTTTCCTCTCGGCCTAACCTATCTTGTAATCTAAGTATCCTGCTCCCGATTCTCCTTTCGGCCTAAATCGTGCACTAAGGACTACAAACTATTAACCAATACACACTTTAATTGCTAAAGACTACTCTAATTACCTTATGCCATCCTCTCGGTACACCAATTTAGCCAAACCAACAGTAGACAACTAGTTCTATACCCACTCGGTCTCAAGAACAAACGCAACTTTAACTAGCAAATTAGACAAGACATGAATGCAATTCATAGACAAACTACACCTAGACTTGAATTAGTTACCAATTACCATTACCTTACTGCTATGTGATCAATTTAAAGTCTGCATTTTAACTTAATTACTACCAATTAACAAGTATCATTCTCCAAACATCATTATTAATAAACAATCATGCAATTAACATCACCTAGGAAACTATATACGAAATTGGCCAAGCATATTCATTACAATCATCACAATTATCATTAAATAAACAGTAGAAATTGTTCAAACAGAAGAAACAAAGAAGTATCAAAAAAACAATTAAGAGTAATGTTCTAAACAACGTTAAAACCAACTAATTAAGCTACTAAACCCTTCCAAGCTCCAAACATGATTGTTGCACCAGCATCCACTTCTCAAATCGTCCAAAATTGCTCCAGAAGTCGAACTCTAAAACCCTTGGGATCGGTTTCAATTTATAGTTTAACAATTATGGTTTTGTCGAAACAAGGGCGCCCGCGTGGCGGCTGGAAGGAAGTCTGCGCATACCGCTTCGGACAAAATAGTGGGGGTTGTCACTAGAAGGTTTCTGGGCGTAGGCGATATGCGCGGGGAAGGGATCTCTCTTGCGCGTATCGCCTGGGACTTTTTCAGCTTGTTGTCTTTTCCTCGTACGTTCGTCTCGATTCCACTCGGGTTCTCGTTCCTTGTTCATTTAAGCTCCAAAACATCGTTTCTATTATGAACACCTGATTAATATGAAGAAATTAAGTACAAGCACAAAACGTAACTAAAACAATACAAAACTATACAAAACTATATAAAAACTACTCAATATACAACATAGAATGTAGTGTGTTTTACAACACATCAAACATCCCCACTGTGTTTTACAACACATCAAACATCCCCACACTTATCTCCTTTTCGTCCTTGAATAAGTCTTATACAATGATATCATAACTTAATTTCTGAAAACATTTCATTTCAAAACATCTAATTACACTAATTGTGATTGCAAATATGCTTGTCCACTTAAACCAACCACCGACAATTAAAACCCAAAATCATGACATTTAAGTTCAAGTGGATCAATAAGTATGGATCTCACACAACTAAGCAATATCATCTAATCCTACTTCGAAATTTCAAGAAATATCACCACATACATAAAATCAAGATTATTAACAATTAATTCTTATTAGTTCATGTTTCACCATTCTCGTTTCAATAAGTAGTTGAATGACGGATATGTTTACACGAAGCTTTGAAAGATATTAGGTTAATACAATGTATCTTAGTTATTGTTTATACAAGGACCTTGCTAATGATGGATAAGGTTCTTAGTTGTCACTAAAAATGAATACACATGTTCAAAACACATACACCAAAGTTTGACGAACCTTTCGGTTTAACCATCCATTTAGATATGGTGTGTTATAAATTACATCATTCTCAAGAGATAAAATGACTACTTTATTTAAATATTTTTTTTCTATGATAACCACATAGATGCAGGTTTGGGTTAATCACTTAACTCGGTAGTCCTCTCAGATTAGAATGAATGAGAACGTTTAGTTAACTGATATTGACTCCTAAATGTTATTTCAGTTTTAATAGGTCGTAGATGAACAACGTTATATATAGATGAAGATGTTTGAGTTGTGTTGCGATCAATCAAGTTTGTAGAGTAAGGTTGTGCTAGAATTTGTGATATGATTTGTTATGAGTTAAGTTGCTCAATAGGTAGATGTTCACATGACTCGTGTCATACTATCAATATAATATTGATGATGACACGAGATAATGGGTTTACCACAATCGGTAAAAGATTAGTTATGGTGATTCATAGTATAGGTTTTGCAAATGTAAGTTTGCAATGATGTTTTTCCTTTTCCTAGAATGATCTAATCAAAAGACTGGATGAATGTTTGCACTTGGTTCCATATGAAATTTGTGTCAAGAGGATTTCCTCTTGACTTGGATTCAAAGATAAAAAGACATGGAAGTGTACATAGAGATATGCAAGATAGTTGAGATTAATGTTTAGTTTCTTGGTATGTTTAGTGAATCATAGAGATGAGTCTTGGGTGTAAAATATGTGTATAACAACAAGGTTTGGGAAGCTTTCCAAACACCGTCATGACTTATTAATCACCACCAAAGTTATTAGTGTAAAGGTGTTACTAGGTGTATTAGAAGAAATTTGCTAATCCCCTCATATAGAAGGTGGTCTTTATTAAGTGTTGGGTATGAAAACGAGCTGTATTTGAAAATTCGAGATAGACTAATTATAAATTGTTGTTTGGAACGTTTGGTAGATCCTTTGATTACCAAAGGGTGGAATTCGGCTTAGTCTACCTATCTACCTATGTTAAAGGTCATAATTGCTTAACGTTTATAATAATGGTGAATAGTTTTAGGGCATCCTTTAGCCAACTATGACATTGGCTAAGTGAGTAGTTGTTAAGTAATAAAGCTTGCTTATGTTAGAGTTTACAAGGGTTTAGTGGTTGTTGTAGTGGACATTGTGATTGGAGACAAATAGTTTTAAGGCTATTCCTTAGCCAACTGAAACACCGGCTACATGGTTAACTTTTAAGCAATAAGTTTCTGATCCAAAGAGTTATAAGTTTCACCAAACTTAAGTGATAGGTGCAGGTTTTTTATAGGTTTGTTTTAGGGGTTTCAATCTTGAATCGAAAGTATGATTCATACCACTTAAGGGAAACCTGTTATTTAGTTGGAACTCCATGAAAAAACGTGAAGGAATGTATTGAAAGTTTGATTGAGAAATAAATCACAACGAAGATCCATGCAAACATCTATTACTTAGGATCATCGAAATGTAGGTCTAATCATGATTGTCTTGGTTGTTAAAAATAAATGAAGGGTAGTTTAAAAGTCTTGCATCTAGTTTAATGTAGTTAATTTGTATTAATAGTGGTTGAAGGAGGATCCATTGTCACATTCCCATAGGGTGAGACGGATTCGTAGTTGGGTACAATCTAGTTATGAGTAATGGTTGCACATGTTTAGAGAGAAAAGTTCACTTTATGGGTTGAAATGATAAGGTATATACGATGCTTGAACGGATGCCATTGTAGTTATATGCCATTGTAGTTATATGTTCGAGGAATGGTAAGTTTTAAGTGCGTGAGCAATTAATTTGTTCTTTATATGGAGTAGTTCCTCAAAATCTCTATCAAAAGTGTTGTTCCATTGTATTGGAGATGCTTATATATATGGTGTACGTAGGACGAACCCATCCACTAACACACCACATTTTCAATACATGGAAGCATCCTCTAGCCAGATCATATGAAGATTTTCTGAATTATGTTGTAATTAACCAATTTGGAATGCAAAGTCGAGCTAAGGTTTTATAATAGAATTTGTTTATCGTTTTTAGGTTCTCGTGGTTATGTTTAGAGTATAATCCTTTTAACAGAAGTAACCAAAATTCGTGTGCACTTGTAAATTCACGATTACGTGGACCTCATAATCGTCAATTTACCTTACATAGTCACTCTGGTTCTTCCTATTTTAAGTACTACTATCTTTGGGGCCAAAGTTTCCTAAGGATCTCAAAGGTTTAGTCTGTAACATTTGTTATATGACTAGTAAGATTTTATAGTTATAAGGTTCACATATCATATAGTTCACATAAGGTAAGTTCAAACAACAAGTATATACATAAGCTCACGTAAGGGTTTGAATTTCGATGGTTTGAGACGAAGGACGAATATTTATAATGTTTGTATTTTTGTAGAGTTAGTAGCTTATTGGACCGCCCTGTCAGTATATGCAACTATAAACATGTACAATCGTAAATTACATCAAGACCACAATCAAACCTGGTGACGTCAAAGTAATGTTCATAATTTGGTCATGATAAGTTGAACCGCCAGCCACCACCATCAATCGCCACTAATCTAGGGTTATGTTGTTAAGAAGCGATACTTAGCACTAAATCAAAGGAAATGAACTGGATCGAAACTTAAGAAGTTGGATTCTTACCGTTAGACGGGCGAAAAAGTTAGCCGGCGTTGGTCTCGTCGACTTTGGGCTTCGATCGGTGCTGCCACCACTGCCGAGGTGGTGGTTGATACTGGCGTACACGTCGGGTTAAGAGGGGAATCAACATGTCACACCTGGGGAACGAGGGGACCACCGTTGGTCGTCCGGGAGTGGTCACAAGAGCAGATCGCGACTAGGGTTTTCTCCATCACATGTTTGGAGGATGATTCACATGTCGGGCCTTTGAGAGATGCTGGAGAACGCGATGAGACGAAGCTAGAGGATTTGGTCTCTCACCCCGTCGCCGAGTCGCCGCCCTGTTGCCGCCGTAGCTTCGCCGCAGGCCGCCGGAGCTTCCCCCCCTCTCTCTTGCGTTTTCTCTCTCTAACGGCTAGATGTATTTTTAGGGTTTGAGAAATGAGATTATGAAAGAATAAATTCTTTGTATAGTCTAGGGTTTTTAAGAATTCAGTCGCGTATACGGACCCGTCTCGTGTCGCTATAAATCTTCAACGATTATTATTTTGAGACTGAAACGTTCCATGGATAATATAAAAATCTTCTTAAACATTTATTCAGTCAGTTGTAATTGATTTGGTCGAGAAATATTTTGAAACGCGTTAAAGACGCGTAAATGACGCGTTTAACCGATTTATGCGTTTTTGCGCACTGAACGTTGTTATTTCCTTCCGGATATACTTAGTATTGATAATAAATTATAAGATACTAATATTTACTTTGATTCGTACGTTTTAACGGTTAAACGGTTGAATCTGACGATTACGCGTTAGACGCGATTTTAGAGTTTCGTGCGCACACTTTGCGTTTTGTCGTTACGAGTGACTTTTTGTTAATTTAATAATAATATTTATAGTAGTATAAATTTTTGTGGATAAATAAAATCTCTCGATTTGTTAGTTTCGTTTATCAGTCCCGTACACGGTTAAAATCTGTTTTCACTTGTAGGCTCTTATTATTCACATAAAATCTTGCCAAGCAAGTCCGATAACTTATACGGGCTTGTATTTTGTTGATCGTGGCTTAAATGGGCCTAAACCCTTATTGGGCCTTGCTTGTTTAGTCCATTGAGCCAAAGACCATTACCGAAATTTGTCAAATGTTACAAGAGTGACCGAGTGCGATTGAGAAACAAGAGTTGAATAATAAGGGAACAATATTATATAATTGGTTAATATATTAAAAGACGGATAAAATTTCACAAGCCAACGAGCCGACTAACGAGAGTTATTGGAAAGGGCGTGTAATGAAACAACGTGGACGATTGTGATTTGATAAAAAAGTTATACTCCGGATCTTAAATAGTATACATATTTTGATGAGTTTTATAATATTAGTTAGTTGCTAAGATGTGAACTCATACAAGTATTTCTTTAAACGTGAATTTATAATCGATGTAATAAAAAAAAACCGCTTTTAATTGAGACAACGAAAACATATAATTTTATATGATATCTATATAATATATATGGAGATAGATGTTTAGACTATACAAATTTATATATGATTAAACGGATTCATGCAACTTTTAGTAAAGATTGGTGATCAAACAAAGTAATTCTTTTATATATTTAATCAATACACGTCATTTTATAACCGGACATAGTAATATTTTTATAAATATGATTACTAAAATACGGCGTTTTATAATTGACAACCATGGTAAACAATACCGGTAGCTATAAAACCTTATTTTTATAAATAATCAAAAAATATATTCTTTTTATAACATTTCAAAGATACATATTTTGTTACTAAACTATTGAGACAAACATATGTTCGTAAACTAAAAATATCTGATTTAAAAAATTATAAAGTATGACCTTTTTATAGATTAAGTCATAATCTATATATATATATATAGCACTAACACATAATGCTTAGTGCCGGACATTCTTTTGTAATACGTTGAGTAATTTTATGAATTAGATTATTACTAAACAAGTTGTTTGACTAGATCTTTTATAGAATAATGCATGTGTGGAAATATATATGTATATATATTTTACAAGACATGTTAATACAAATATCAATGAATATATATATAAGTATATATAAACATGACAATATACACATACGCGATTAATCTGATGGTATCGTATGTAAACATAAGAGTATGATTAAGTAAACTTAATACATGTGAGGACGTGTCTGAGTACGTGATGACGATTCTACCACTAACAACGTACCATAAAATATCGTTATTAATCAAGAATACCCGCTCGATTTATGAACATGATCTCAGTCTTGGTACTATCTGGAACATGACAAGCATTCTGATCTTGATTAATCTAACACATGAAGATAACTTTTGTTGCTACACGCAAGGTGAGTTCGTCTACCCCTATCTACCATAAAATGTTTTCACTTTTTTTCTAACACAAGGGTAGTTACCATAGAATGTGTTTGCTCTGCAAATACTTAAAATTAACAACCTTTGGGTACTTTAGACTTGTTGTGGAGAATGTACACCTCCTAGACACTGAGTACACAAACTATTGGACTATTGTTTGCCTGTCATTAGATGATTGTATGCATGTAGAATGTAGTCTTACATAAGATGGCCAGTTCTAGCAAATTAAGTCCCCTCTCATAGCGAACACAATCAGTTAACTCACGGAACGAGCCGAATGGTGAATATTGATAGTACTATTGGGCTGACAACCCCTTCCGCTAGTGGCACTCGCTCTGCCCGAACCCCTGTTTAGGGATAGTGGATGTTTATTACTATGAACAATTTGGACAGACAAGTTTTGCGTTGCTAGGCATAATCATAGGGGCATTTTATAGACTTATGTCTATAAACATTACTTTGACGTCACTAGGTTCGATTGTGGTCATGATGTAATTTACGATTGTACATGTTTATAGTTGCATATATTTGACAGGGCAGTCCAACTTATTGTGACCAAATTATGAACTCACTCATTTATTGTTGACTTAACTAAAACCCTTCAGGGGTATTTTCACAACTAAAACTTGTGAATAAGTACTATTTACCAAATTGAATATACTTGTATGAAATAGACGAGCCATCAGACTAAACAAACCATGACCACTGAACCGATTGTTCACGTCAACAAAAATGGTTGTGAGACTACTTATCAAAGAAACAGTTTCATGACTTAATAGAC
The DNA here is from genome assembly GCA_009936405.2 of Stevia rebaudiana. Lineage (NCBI taxonomy): Eukaryota > Viridiplantae > Streptophyta > Magnoliopsida > Asterales > Asteraceae > Stevia > Stevia rebaudiana. The sequence continues at coordinate 9,395 of WOUH02054186.1, forward strand.
TATACGGTGAATGGTTTTTGTGACATAACTTATTGTTATTTGAACAGCTTTTCTGAAATAAAAATACTCTTATTAAACTGTTTTCAGAATATACTTACTGTACAACGGAATGGTTTTTGTGATGAGCTTATAATTATCCGAACAGTTTTCTAAAACAATATACTGTTTATCAATTGATTTTAGAACATACGCTATTAATTATCGAATGGTTTTCTAAAGATAACATACGAACTATTAGACCAAACCTTTTGGAACATAATATATTGTTTATTAAACAGGTTTCAAAACATAATTTAGTACAAGACTATTATTGTATATAGACGAAACTACCCTATGAACTCAACAGTTTAATGCTGACTTTTCAAACTAAATTTTTCCTTTCAGGGAACTAAGTAGCTGGAGCAGGTGCTTGGATGGAAGCCGAGCATGTATGGTTACCCAATTAATGAAATCTCTGATGTCACCATGCGTTACTGACCCAGTTAAGGTCGCACACTCGAACCCCGAAGTCACTTCCACGTCTTTTGAGGGGGTGTGACATTACTCTTGATTATTTACTTTATAAAAAATTGGAATTAAAAAATTAAAGTAAATAATCCATAAATCATGGAAACATTTCTAGCACCTACTGTTTATTCAAAACTATTATTTTACACTACCACACTTGATTGACTATGTACATAAACTACCTACACCTTTCAAACGATTCTCATAGTATTTCTATCTCATGTTCATGCTTTCTCATAATGGGTTCTAAAATTCTTGAACCGCTACTAATAATTTTATTTGAACGTTGCCATACATATTTATACTATGGAAAGTGATTTCAAAATGTTATCACCAATATTCACAAATTTTTGGCTCACTTATTCTATTTACTAGAACCGTAAATGACGAGAGAAAAGTCACACCAAATTTTAAAGTGTTTAAATAGCACTTAAACCTACATAAGAAGTGGAAGTATCTTTGGATTACCATTTTTTTCCTCAGGCACTTTCAAATAGTATGTAGGTAAATATAAATTTCATTTCTTGTACCCCACCTACGTATATCTATATATCATGCTTAAAATATCCACATACAAATCTTTTACATATCTTGAGATGAAGTGTGAGTACACCAAAATCTATCAAAGAATTATATGGACCATACTGAATAGTTAGTTGGGAAAAGTATGGTACCAAAGATTGCTTGGACCTTTAAACAATTCACTACCCCTTATAAAAACAAACATAAGAAAATCACTCTTCCCTCTTCCTTTACATCATTCGGCCGAACGTGCCAGCCTCACCACCATTCTTGATTTATTTTGTGTCCACCATCATGAGCCACCACCTCCTACCACCTTAAACCACCACTTTATCACTACAAACCACCATGAAGTCACTCTTTATTGACTCTCTCTTCAAGATCATGAATATTAAGGAGTTCTAGCTTTTTTTTTTCTCTCAACTCTCTATGCTTATATTTGGAGATTCAAGGAAGTTGGAGTTAATTTTCATCACCACTTGCAAGGAACTTTAATCTTTCTCAAGTTATTTTCTAATATTCATTCTTGGAGTGGGTATAATTTCTAACCTTGATCTCTTTCCATATATGAGCCCTTCATCTAATTATTGTTTTTGGGCCTAGCATACTACTGTTATGTGTTTATTGCTTTAAAACCATATACATTGTGTAAGATAGAATGTTTA
>WOUH02054197.1:0-11088 GCA_009936405.2 Stevia rebaudiana
CTCAAATGAATCGAAATACAATTTAGAATATAATAAGATTATTTATTTCATATAAATATCAAATTACAAGTAGGTACCGACCGGTTTTACAAAAGTCAAAGACCGGAATTTGATCGGTCAACTGCCGGAAAATGGCCAGTTGTTATACGAGCCGGCTCGGCTCGTTTTGTAACCAAGCCGAGTTGGAGCCAAAGCAGGTTCGGTTCCTGGCTCGCTCGTCGCTCGGCTCATAGCTAGGTTCGGCTCGTAGCACGGCTCGTTTAAATTAATATATTTCAAGTTTTTATATTATTATAAATAGATTTAGATACCTATTAACTATTAACCATTAGCCAAGTTTGAAGCCCTTACAAATAAATATTTTTATTATTAACATAAAAGCTTTTTAACACCCTAAATCTCATTTTAGTCTTATATCTAATTGCATATCTCAAATCTAGACATGTGGAAAAGCAAGAAAAAATTGAACATGAAGTGTATTTGGAACAGCCAATATATACAAGCTTAGAGAACACTGAGTTTGATGTTTTGAATATCGAACATATTTATGGTTTTGTTGAGCGTTATGACTTTTTTTGTATTCGTTCCATGGACTTGTTTTGTGAGATATTAATATAATGTATGTTGAACTTAAAATTTGCAGCCATACTAAATTTCCTTTTTTAAACAAAGGTAAAACGAACTGAGCCGAGCTGGCTTGGTTTAAGGCCAAGCCGATTTAGAGCTCACATATTAGGCTCGGATTGCAATTCGAGCCGAGCCGAGCCAGCTCGGTTTATAATCAGAGCCGAGTTAGAGCCAGGGCAGGCTCGGCTCGGTTCGTCTCATGAACAACCCTATTTGCATTATCAAAACTACTAAGGACCAAGGATCAATGATCTCTTGGTCTAGTGGTTAACAGGAAGGTGGAAGCTTTGCTTTTTTTGAATGTCCTGGGTTAAAATTCAGGTAAGAAGAAATTTAATACTAACTTGGTGACATTAACTACTAACCATTTGCTGTTCTAAAAGAAAAATCAAACTACTAAGGGGCTGTTTGATAGCCTATTAATGATTTCATTAAGAGGCTAAATTTTAATCGTTTAGAGGCAAGAGTTGTTTGGTTGCACCTCTTAATGGTTCTTGAAACCTTTGAATTGTTAAGTTTCAGGAACATGTTGAATCATTAAGAGCTTACCCCTTAATCAATCCGAGCTCTTAATTGTTCAACACAATTTTACAAAACAGCCCCTAAAACTACTCATATTTTAAGATAGCACCTTAACCAAGTATTCCCTAACCGTTGTCTGAATCGTTGGTGTTCTAATATGATAGGGTAGCAACTTGTTCCACAAGATCATAATAAAGTCTAAAATATGTTTCTTCATCGCACAACTCATAAAACACATGGTCTTCCCTGAATCCTTCGGTCAAAGGGTCCAACGCATAATCTGGTGATATTGCATATTCATCATTCTATAAAATCACATTGTGCAATATGATACATGCGTGCATCAAGTTTCGTATATTCCCGCGCTTCATTTCCTATTATGGGGAGATTAAGTATACCACATTCAGATTTTAAACATCAAACCCTCGTTCAACATCTTCTCTACTGGCTCTTCCATTTTCTTGAATGTTATTTCTTTTGGATCGACGGACCATTGAGTAGATTTCCCGGAAACAAGCCAAGTTGGGCAAAATTCTACCAGCAAGACAGCAGCCACATTTGTATTGGTGTTAGCTAACTAGGAAAGGACACCTCGAGGCGGTTCCATGAATTTTGTTCTTAAATAACGAAAATTGATTTAGAACATTGATGTCGTTATTCGAACCAGCAAGACCACAGTACGCATGCCAAAACCAAAAGTAATGTGACACAACCGTTTCGAGCATGATCGGTGGGTACCCGTGATCATCTCACATAAAGTGCCTTTGCAAGCTTGTTGTACACATCCTCTGAACGACCTACGTACAAATGATACTACCGAGTTTTCCTTGAACGACCTACGTACAAATGAGCTTGTTGTACACATCCTCATGGGCGTTGTATAAACGTCCAATGTCGTGGCTAGTCTGTCTATGTAAAACCTTTATACAATATAACTTAACAACTGAATTCCAAAATTATTCTATAGATTCACGAGAGATTCTAGTGGATATAGCTAAATAAACATCGTATTTGGCATGTACAATACTTGTAGCGAGTTAACGAATACATAATGTGCAAATGTGAATCGATGTGAAGCTCTTTTTTAACCTCTTGTTGATGTAAATGTCATGGTCTAATAAAAAAACCTAAAAATATAGTATATGAAAGTTGGATCGTTGTCACACCCCAACCGACAACAGGATACGTCAGAGCGGACCCGATTGTTTAAAAGCTCATGATCAAACTATCAGTGTTCTAATATTTATTTCATCCAAATTAAATTATCATACAATGCCAAATAAAGAAATACAATTTGTTCCACAAGCATTCAAACCAAAATCAAAATTTAGTTAACTCTAAGTCCAAAATCTTATGTGATGAACTTTATCCTTAACTTAGTTGTACCTTAAACATGTTTAAAAATAAAGTGTAAACTATGAGAGCTGGTAAGCTACATAGGTTTTAACACTCACAGAAAAAATATTGTTCAAAAGATAAGTTTTGCAATTCTTATGTATTTATGTGGAAACATACACATGTAAAATATTGCATATTAACCCTTAGTTAACCAAGTTTGGCGTAGTCATACATATTACCCTCTAGAAGTTAAGTTATGTGTGATCATTGGATGGGTGATTGGTCAGCCCAATAGATCTATTATCACCACAGATTGGCTAATATAGTTAATGAATAGTTAAGTAATACATACTTAAGTTATAGTTTAGCATACTAGCATAGTAGCATGGCACATAAATGTCAAATACACACGTACATATATTTTGAATTGCATAGATAAGTTCAGTATTATGTTTTTTTAGATGAAGTTGAGTTGTTATAAGTTCTATGATAAACAATAATGATGAGCCTAGGGGGGCAGTCGCCCTCCTTGGATTTTTTTTTTCCAGTTGTATATATATGTTAAAATTACGACCGGCCCTCATAAAATTTTGTGATCGCACCCCAGTCCGTCCCCAATTCAATTTTAATTTCTAATTTTGGTTATAAAACATCAAACCTAAGTTAAAAATATGTCTAAGTAATAATATAAACCCAGTTAAAATAAGTTAATGTTCATTATTAATTTTTATAAACTAATCAAACTCACAAATATCATCTATTAAATAAGTTCATTATTAATTTAATATATTACACCTAACCCACTACTAGCCCCTTTATGTTTTTCAATATGAAATTTTGTCTATTTGATTATTTTTTAATATGACCCGACCCGATTCGACCCGAAACGGCCCCAAACAGAACAGAAAAATTATTATATAGCTATACTCAAACGAGCCTAAAAAATTTCCGTCCCCCATAAAATAATTTCCTGGATCCGCCATTGAATGTATGTTTAGTTTATAAGTTTATAATGATTAAAATAATTTTTGTCATCGATATTAACGTGTTACGGTTTTTATCTAAAGCTCATAATCACAATAATCCTAAATAGTTGTTTTTGATCTAAATAGTTATTTATGTAGAAGTTACAAAAACAATAATTATCTAGTTAATTTATAAGTGATGTTTAAACCTAAAATTATTAACTAAAATAATGATCGTAAGTTAACTAGTTAATCAAAATAGAAGTGTACCTACGGCGTACCTCTAATAAGGCATTTTAGTTAATGTCACATGACATTTTCTCATATTTTTAAATTTTTTGATTATTTAAATTAACTAAATTAATATTTTGATATATTTTATACTTTCTATATTATCTGAAATTACAAAATAGATTTAATTTGCTATTTAAGTATTTATCATATATATTTAAAAAAGTAAACTACACTTTTTATCTATTAAATCTTTAATACTTAACAGTTTCAGTCCACCGTTAACAGAAATGGACTTTAACACTTCAACTTTATCCCTAACGTTTTAAGTATTAAAAATTTTCATTCCTAACGTTTCAAAACATTTTTCGTCCCTGACGTTTCAAGTATTAACATTTTTCGCCCCTAACGTTTCAGGTTTTAACAATTTTAGTTCATACCTAACGTTTCAGGTCTTAAGAGTTTTCGTCCCTGACGTTTCAAGTCTTAACAGTTTTCTGTTAAAAGTTTTAATGACAAAATTGTTAAGATTTGAAGCGTTATGGACTAAAACTATTAAAGGTTGACTAAAACTGTTTAAGTCTTGAAAATCTCAGACAGAAAAACCGCATTTACTCTATTTAAATTTTAAATTTGAGTCTTTTTTTATTTGTATAATTATCAACTAAATTTAAGAAACATATATTGAAAAATTTCTAATGAATATACTTAAAATTTTAAAGAATAATTTGTAGTAATAAAAGTGTCAAACATTTATTTTTTAAGTGTTTAAAGCATAGTAACTTAATTTATATATGCACTGATTCAATGATAAAATTTAAAGTATTGATTATGTAACCCCGTGTAATACACAGGTAGTAAACTAGTTAATAAAAGGTTTAAGAACAACATTTTATGGTTACGATGTTATAATAGTGTTTAAAGTTTCTAATTTATAAAAAAATATGTCTAAGTAATAATCCTTAAACTTTATATATATATATATGTTTTTATTTTTTATAACTTTTTAGATTAAGTTTTATAATGATAAGTTAAAGTTTTAAAAGGATAAGATTTTTTAGTTTATATATATACATGCAAGAATAATTTTAATAATTTTATGAAAATTTCTAATTTTCTATATAATCTTTTGGAAATTTTATATGTTAATTTTTTTAATAAACTTATATATTAAGTTCTATAATCAAATTAAACTATATTAAAAATATTTTTCTAGGTTTTTAACAAAAATGTTCCAGAATTTCTTATAAAATTTTATTGGAACTCGAATTAACTATTCAAAATGTTCCAAAATCAACCCAATCAAAGATGTGACGAACTCGAATCAACTATTCAAGATCCAAACTGGGATTGAGCGAGATCCTTGGTGAAGCTGTGAAGATATCATGGATCCGAAGATTGTTCGGAACGAACTTAGTTTGAAGCTTCCCAGGTGAAACAAGTTTAGAATGAATTGGTAGTTTAGATCAATGTGTTTAGTTCATTTATGAGCAATTAAATTTTGAGTGAGGAAGAGAGCACTCTGGTTGTCACTGAGCAACGTTGGACGATTGGAGGTAAGACATGTAGTTCACGAAGAAGGGGAGTAAGTTAAAAAAATCTCAGTAGCAGCATTAGCCATAAGACGAATACTCGATATCCCGATTCAAACTGAAACGAGACGCTGAAAGAAACCGTTAATATGTGTAAGGAGATTTTGGTAGGGAAAAATTGGTGCATGTCATTTTTCTACATGAGGTAAATGGAGGATGAAAGTTTGATGGTTATCATATAGAGAAGAATGTTCATTGGTAGTTGAGAGGCGGTTGTCCGGCTGAAGATGATGCAACCCTTAGGACGTTGGGAAAAAAATTGAACATAGAAGAACTTATAACAAATGGTTGTTTTCCGGTGCCGTTCTGATCAGATTTTCGACCTTGTACTATTTGTAATATTGTCATTACGCTAATGTAATTCAGTAATTATGCGAAATAAAGATTACTGTTACATTTGAAAATGTATTTCAATTCTTTTAAGCGTAAGCGAAATTTCAATTAGAGCAACGGTCGAAAGATACACGTAAAACGATACAAATTTCCATATATCCGATATCTCAGTACCTCCTTAGGAGATGAAACCAATAAGGTTGGATAGGAAATGGAAAATCGTGAGAATATAGAATAACGATATACAAACAAAAACCAATCCTAATGAAAAGGCAGAATAAATGGGATTGGCAAGTAATACGCAAGCAAAAACCGCGCGCAAAACGAAGTCTAAACAAAGCGGGAACGCAAAAACAGTTGACCAGTTGCACTCAGCGAAAATACCAGGCAGTGACACGTGTCACATGTGGCGAGTCATCAACACACGTGGCAGAAGCCATGAACACATGGCGTTCATCCGATCCATGTGGCACACTCAAACTGACAGCTCAGCACCACGTGGCAAACTAGCAAGGGACCATGTAGCCAAAGGCTACGCGGTACGCGCCAGAAAGACAGTCCCGGGCCACGCGTAGCTATGTTAACCGAGCCCTATAAATACCCTCATTCGGGTGATGAAGAATTTCACTGTTTTCTCTGATCCTGACTTCTCACAAACACTTAAAAACACTCATAGCATACTAATGGAGATTATACTCGGTTCGAAACGTTTTGGAGACGCTTGATGATACGTTTTTATGCTTACGCAGCAGTTACGCTCAGGATATTATCTTATTATCTCATTATCTGTCGTTGCTACGCTTGTTACGTGAGTTTCAGACCTTTTTATAACTTACTTGTTTTACAATATACGGGGAGATTACAGGTAAATACATATTATGATTTCATAAGACACGACACAATGACTATCTGTTTTTACATAAGTGTTTCATACCACAAAGAAGTCCCCTGCACACTGGATGGTTAACACAAACGTGGCTGGGTAATAATAGGTTGTACTACTGGGTGCGATAAACCTCTTACGGTAATATGTTTCCTTAAGCTTATGTATTATTGACCTAAATTTATATGATCATGAGGTTATCATATGTGGGGCAAATTATCAAATCGTATCTGCCTTGGTGCCAATTCATTTATGGTAATAACATGTTGGAACTGTCTGATCCACAGTTTGCAAGTAGTATTGTGCACTTACAAATTACAAAGGTTTTATGTGCAATGTTAAAACATGTGAACTCACCAGCTTATAGCTGATTGTTTTCAAATCATGTATGTAATATCAAATATATGAACAAGACAAGAGGACTATCGGGGTGTTATGATATGCTATTACTACATGATATTTTAAATTATTTGCTTCCGTTGTACTTCAAATTATGAGATGAAATTAAAGATGTTTTGGTGTAATCTGAGTTGTCTTTAAACCGATTGATTCGATCCTGCATTATTACTAATTAGTGATAAACCATTCTTGGGTCGGAGGTCGGAGACCGGGGGCTGGGAAGTAGGGTGTCACAGAACTAGACATAGTAGGTATAAGAGGGGAGGGATTCATCCCACCCTTTCCCACTTTTCTCCAGTACCACGTAAGCGTCACATCAGGATTCCCCACTTTCCCCAAATTTTCCCCACTTTTCCCCATTTTGCGCGGTGTTGTCTCACTTTTCCTCACATTTCCACATCATCACAGATTTAATAATAATATTAATCAAATTTATTTAACATTTAAATATAAAAATAAGACTTTCATTAATTTAAATAAAAAAAGTACAACTTCAATAAAAAACAAAAAAAAATACAACTTAATAAAAAAAATTTTAAAAATTACATAAAATATTAAAAAACACTAGTGGTTGGCATGTTATTCTTGATATATATGCTCCAATTGTTCGATAAGATCAGACCGAAGATTGTTGTGGGTTGTGTTTGAGTGTATTTGGCTAAGAATGTTTGCTTCTGGAAGTTATTCACTTGGAGGGTCTTCTTGTGTGATATTGCTTGACCCGTTGCCTTCAAAATCATGTTATGTAGGATGATACACGTGTACATTATTTTTCTTAATTTTTGTGGATGCATTTGTTTTGCTGGATGATGTAGTATTTGCCACTTTCCCTAAAGAACACCAAAGGCTCGCTTCATGTCCTCGGATGGGAGAAGAGTATCAACCGGCTAATGATACAATAAAGGGGTTTGGGAACTTGACGCCCTTAATTAGAGGGGAGTACTACCATTAATAAACTAATTACATTTGAACCAATGATCTCTAGCTCAAGTGGGTAGAGTGAGATACCTAATACATCATTAAAATGTGAAGGTCTTAGTTTCAAATCTCACATGAGACATAGTTTTCGGTTGGGTCATGTGATTTTCTCACATGATTAGTTTCTTTCTTGATGGTGTTTTTCGTATGACTCATGCCGGTTTTCTTACATGGGTGAGTCTTCTCCTTGATGGTGTTCTTGGAAGAATCATGCATGAATCGTCAAAATCAGTATGGATGATTGACATCTCATCTCAGGAAGACTAACTCGGGTATTAAGGTGTGGCTCTTAACGTTGTTAAGAAAATTACATTTGAGTATAAAAAGAATAAAGAAGGTATATGTTGTTAGACTCAAGGGCGTATTCACGCGTGGTTGGAACCACAGGCTTTTTTGCTTCTTTTTTTTTGTTTTTGTTTTTTTCCACCAATCACACTAAAACACTTCACTCTCTTACCAATCATAATATACCACCTCATCAATCAACTTTTTAACCACTCACACTATCACTTCACCATGTGTTTCCACCCCAAGTGAATTCAAGTGATTGTCCACGTGACGCCTACTTGACATAACCACTCACGCTTTCAACCATTACCTATAGCCCATAGTCTTATGTAGATGCAGAACATATACAAAAGTGACTTAATATATACTAACAAAATAGCAGATAACTAAAACCTTGAACTTCGGGTGTTGCAACAAAGCGTAAGTGAGAACATGAGGCGAAGACTGTCAAAGTTGGAGATGAAGCTAGGGCCTAGGGGGTTATTGACGTCATCAGAGTCAACAATTATATATTTTAATTTTTTTTCAACCTTTTTCTAACTTCTACCATATTTCATGATTTTTCGTGAGAGGGAAGGGAGTCCTAACAAGTTTCCTCACTTTTTCCCACTGCTACATCAACGCGACATCAGCGTTTTCAATTTTTCTCACTTTTCCCTATTTTTCGTGTTATCGTCTCATTTCTCCCAACTTTTCCACCTCATCACATATTTAATATTTATTAAATTTAATTAACATTCAAATAAAAAAAATTCATCAATTAAATAAAAAAGACAATACATAAATTAATTTTAAAAAAACAACAATTAAATTAAAAAATACATTAGTTGTTGGTTTGGTTTACATGCCATTCTTGAGATAAATGATCTTAATGTTCGACAAGATCGGAACAAAGATTTTGGAGGGCAGTGTTTGAGCGAATTTAGATTAGGATTTCTTCTTCTAGAGGTTCTTGACTTAGCGGGTCTTCAATGTAATCGGGTGATATTGCTTGACCCGTTGCCTTCAAAATCATGTTATGTAGGATGACACATGTGTACATAATTTTTCTTAATTTTCGTGGATGCATTGGTTTTGCTGGATGTTGTTGTATATGCCACTTTCCTTTAAGAGAACCAAAGGCTCGCTCCATGTCTTTGCGTGCCGCTTCTTGTGCGTTCTTGAATCGCTGACGTTTCAAATCAGTCGCCGACAAGTCATTAAAACTTTTAACTATTGTTGTCCAATTAGGATAAATCCCATCACCAAGATATTATCCAAACTTGTATTGAACACCGTTATAACAATTGGATAGCAATTGGACATCATGATAAGTCAGCTTTCGAAGGAATTCTTTTAGGTACAAAGAAATGACACATTCACAAAAGTTTTTGAGACTTTCACGTGTCGTTCTCTCGAACATCTGCAAATACTCATATGAAGAATCTGGACAATTTCCATACACTAATTGTCTAATGGCGGGCGTGCAATTTTAAAATGCGGTAAAACTTTGATGACCCCTTGCATCATATTTTGTTTGAAAATATTCGTAATTCATTTCAGTGTCTCCGACGATTTCCAAGAATAAATCTTTGGGCATACAAAATCTTCTTGCAAACAATTCCGGGGTGTATGTTGGGTTTGCATCATCAAAATATTGTTTAAAAAGACGCTTGTGTGATTCTACACGATCGTCATGTCGAATATATCTTACAAAAAAAATAAAACAAAACAAAATTAAAAAAAAAATTACGGATTGAAGAGGATAAAAAATAACAATAAAAAATATCTTCTTGAAGAGGATCCCGTCGATTGGAGATCCATTGATAAACGCAAGCCTATAGCGGTTCTTAAATAATCATGGTTACGTCGCAATAGCTCGTCGTAACTTTCTTTTGAACTTGAGGTTAACGAATCATCTTGGCTAGACGACGACATTTTTTAGAAGAGTGGTGTGTAAAAAATGAAGAAGATGGTTAAAAAGAAGAGAAGCATTTGGTGTGGATGAATGGAGAAGATGATTGGGTATTTATAGGGTACAAATTAAATTATTATTATTATTTTTTAATCCTAACGGCTCTTTTTGGCACCCCACCCCACCAACGGTCAAGTCCACCTCGGCCCCGATCGGCTTCTGCTCACCAACGGTCAAGTCCGGATCCGGGGGGTGGTGTTCCCGTTTTTCCCTGATGGCCAGTCGGCTCCCCTACTCGTTCCCCGACTCCACTCCGCCACCTCTAACATTCGGCCTCTCGTGTCATCAATATTGTGTCACTTTGCCCGCTACGAGTTCACATGTTTACTTTTGGTTGCCCGAGTGAAAACTTCTCAAGAAGTCATCCATCAGTGGATTGCTTCCACCTAAGCACACTTAACAGAGTAGTTCTTATTTCATCCGTTACCATTAAGTCCAAAACATGTTGGTGATACTTGAGACAAGATATTACTTGTAAACCAGGAATCTCTCCTGTATACAGCTGATGTAATATTCCACTAAGATGTTATACTCCAACTCTGCTTTCCATGACTTTTGTTAATATTTTCAAAATCAAATACCTCACAAAAATATCAATAATCTACTTAAATTCACTAACACATTCATCATCAAAGTAGACATGGGTATGTGTACAATTATTTTTACATATCTAATGGAAATATTTGTTCCACATCTCAGATTAGGATCCCTCAAGGGAAAATTGATACATATTTCATTTCGCAAAAAATTAACATAACATCGATAGACATTTGGTACATTATCTAACCTAGTTTTTTTTTTTCCCAATTACTATGATTATTGCTCACCCTACTTTAATTTGTTTCAACTCAGACTAAAACTAAAGTCTTTCATTCAAAGCATTACTATTCCTGAGTGCAGGTTCGGTGATTCATGCCATGTCGGATGAGCAAGATATGCAGAAGATTTTTTTTGGGGGGGGGGGGGGGGGGGGGCGCC
>WOUH02054247.1:0-11085 GCA_009936405.2 Stevia rebaudiana
GTATTCGTTTAGTACTTTTGTTATGTTTATTAAACAGATGTATTTTATTTTTGATGTATATTATGGTAGTGTTGGTTCTTTAAATATTGTAATGTGAGTTTGCGTTTGGTTGTTTAAAATTGTAATGTGAGTTTGCGTTTGGTTGTTTAAAATTGTAATGTGTGTGGTCATAATAATATTAATCGAATATCGTCAAACTAATAAAAAATCCGCATATAAGTAAAATCCGTTTTAATCCCGTGAAACACGTAACTCGGTACAAACCCATAAAAATTATGTCGTAATCGTACAAATTTAGTTAAACACTTAAACATAACAATTCAACAAGAAAGAAAACGTTTACTTATGTCGTATCGGGAAGAAAAAATATAACACAAAATCTAAAAAAAAAAAAAAAAAAAATTAAAACCTATACGCCACATATAGCACTATACGTGACGTATAGGTGCTGACATCGTCTACTGTATGACGTACAAGGTTGTCGGATAAAAGTGGCATATACGTCACGTATAGCCCTATACGTGACGTATAGGGTGGACAAGGGTGTGGGGAAATGATTTGGGGTGTCCAAATAGCAATACCCTTCTTGTATAGGTCCTATGATACCTAAAAGTAAAACATAGATTAAGTCCTATCATATCTAAAAATAAAACATACATCGTATATGACTTTGACACTTAAAAACTAAATATTACCATTATATGATTTGTTAACATTGATAATAAAGTTTTAATCTTATAAGTGAGTTCAATATTAACGCACCGTTTACCTACACAGATGAAATCAATATAAATGAAATGAAACAATTAACGTTAGTATGTCGAATCTACACGAATCCAGCGCATTGCGTGGGTCGTATATTCTAGTATATATTAATTAGAAGATTTGGTTTGTGAGGGGATTTTTACTATTCATTTTTTACAACTTTTATTGCACAAGGTACTGTTAATTGATGCATCTTTTGTCACTTTCATCTCCTTCACCACGTGTGATTCATCCCATTACCATCTTTTCACCATCCTTATCTCTCTCACATTTCTCACTTACCCACATATTACTTTCTTACACTCTCTTGCACAGGTGATTTATCTCTCTTGCACCGGAGAGTTTCTGATGGCTTTCCGGCTATGCTTAAGTTGTCTTTCTCGGTGGGTATCGATGATGTTTATATCTCCGTTTACATCGGGTCTCACAACCTCCTGACCCATTTTATCTCTCTCATCCGGTGGTGACCACTGCCGCTCATCTCACAGTCTCCCTCTCTCTAGGTTTTCTTTTTTTGTGTTGCAGTCGTTCGATAGCTAGGCGGCAAGATCCTTGCAGCTGCCATGTTCAATTCTGTCCGCCCGGTGATGACAAGAGCCTTTGCTGCTACAATGTTAGGTTCATATCTGGTTTGGGCCTCTGATGAGATGTAGTCTACCACTGAACCAGGTGTCCGTTGACCTTCCGGAGTTCGGTTTACCTACTGTTTAAGGTTCGCAATTTCATCCTCCATGTCCGGTTAATTTTCAGATGTGATTTTTTTTGTGAGTTGATTGTCCTGTGGCATTGTCGGTGGCTGTGATTTAAAACCTCCCACCAATTGAATGAAACTGTAAATACTTTACAGTCTGATCATAGGATGTACCTTAAATTCAACATTGGTTGGAGACTATAATATGCAATTTCTTAAAGCTTAACCAAATTAGCTGTTTTGGCTGTAACCTTGGTTTACATGTTCATAGTTCCCATTAGATGTCCATTCTGGATGTTTAACCAAATTAAAATCCATTAATATGCAATTTCTTGAAGCAGGGTTATTTATTAAATGATGTATGTTACAATCTTGATAACCTGAAGTTAATGGACCTGCTGGTAATCCATGGATGCTATGATATGAAGGTTTCTTTTGAGGTTTACCACTAAAATTTAATGGCTATTGTGATGATCACCTTGAATTGGTAGAATTGATAGGAACAAAAATATTATAGTCTCCATATTGAATCTTTATGTTATAATCTGCATGTGTATGGTTGACTGGTTGTGGTGTTGGAGGATTTCTTATGCGGTTGTGATGATCCTAACACAAATGGGAAAACATAGAAGAGGCGTGTTTTTTACCAGTGATAATAAATCTAAGCACATGGCTTTCTTTTCTAGGTTTTCTTTCTGTACAACTGGTGTGTGGTGGCATCTTGGACACTTAAGTGATGTAATTTGGGTTGTAAACATTATTCTTTTGTAGCTACACTCATATACTCTTTTGTTGGTCATATTGTTGCTATAGATAGCCGTTGGTTATTTTTGTTGAAAAGATCACTGGGATATGTCAACCCATGAGGCCATGACCGTGAGAGTACCTAGGATTTTATAATTTTACTAGCTTTAATTATTTAGCTACAAAACACCACCCATCTTGGTATTTGATATGATTTCGACTCACCATCCCCCACCCATTCAAAGTTACACTTTTTTACGTGACCCATTCAAAGTTACACTTTTTTACCTGACCCGTTCAAAGTTACCCTTCTCATTATATATTTTTTAAGTTGAATTTAAAGTGGTTTATATAGTCAATAATTCCCGTAAATGTACTTAGTCACGTAAATTAAGGTGAAAAAACACACATACCGGAACACGGGGCAACGCCTGGGTTAATGTGTCGTTCTACATCAGACAATATAGATGAAATGGAACAATTATAGTTAGTATGTCGGAATCACGTGAACCCGCGGCATCGCGCGGGTCACAATTTCTAGTTGTTTTTTAAATTTAAAAATTATTAAAAGTGTTTTTTTTTGGAGCTTTTTTAAATAAGTTATGTCTTGTTCACTAACTGGTATTAGATTTTCTGTTAGATGAATGATTAAATGAGTAAATTACCCTTGACAATAAAATAAAAATAAATAAACCGTAATACACTTCATCATTAGTGCTCAAAACTCGGGCTGTTCAAAAAGCTCGTGGCTCGCTTGAAAATAGCTCGAAGAAAGCTCGGCTCGAAAAAAGCTTGCTCCAAAACAAGCTGAGCCGGCTTGGCTCGTAAAGTTGCGAGCTCGAGCCCGAGCCACGCCCAGCTAGGCTCGAGCTCGACTCTTGGCTCGGCTCGTGTATATATATATATAATTGTATACAATCATTTGTTTATATATATTTATGTTTTTTTTAATTTTATTCAAGAAATTCATAAGAAACACAATTTTATAATAAAAAAATATTGTTTTATATATGTGTATATATATATATATATCATAATATGAAAAATAAAAAATTAGTACGTAATATGCATTTTATATGTGTTAAAATTTTATTTTTATTTTTATACTAATTTGTAAAAAAAACGAGGCGGCTTGTAGCTCGGCTCGTGACTCGAACTATTTTATAAGCCGAGCTTGAGCTCAACTTTTTAGCTCGAAGATAAAAAACGAGCCGAGCCGGATCGGCTCGAAAAATGAACGAGCCGAGCTTGAGCTTGAGCTTGCCCTAGCTCGTCTCGTTTACACCCCTACTCAAAACATCCGCCCCACTACCTGTCTTCTTCCTTAATTCCACCATAAATCATTCAAGTTTCTTAAATTCGTATTCCACATGTTCTTCTTACAATTCATTTAAGTATGAATCTTGTGCTATGCAATTAGTGGTAGTGAATCAACAAAAGTAGACCCTTGTATACTAGTCCGCGGTTTAGGTGGCGACACCACTGCCACACTATCCCACTATAAATCGATTTTTGTGATGGAAAGGGGGAAAGAAAACTGGGATCTGGAAACTGCTACCAATCATCTGCTTAACTACATTGTTGTGAACAACCATTAAGGTGAACAAACAACATACGACTGAACGGTGATGCTTGCAATCCTTACGAGAATCGAATAGCTCCAGGAAGAACAGAGAAAGCGAACAGCCGGTGGATCTGAGAAAAAAGATGATGGTTTGTGTGGTGCTTCAGTAAATCCCCCATTAAGATCCAAATAACCTTGATTCAGTTGCTCTTAGTGTTGATGTTTGTTCCCCCTTCCCACACCATTTCATGTCTTCTTCTTTTTTAAGAATATCCATATGGATTTTGACAACTATTTATAAAGAAATCAAGAACTTGATAGAGTGAATTTAGGGCTATTCAAGACACTACCATCGATTTGGCGATATGGACATCAAATGAGATCTTTCCTGAACTACCACTGATATCTCGATCAACTTCCGATGGTGGAAATTCTGGTGACAAACAGATGCCGGAGCAACTGCGCCACAGTGAACTGTGGCGCCGGATCTTGTTGCAAATGATCAATAATCAATGGTTTTGGTGGTGGGGGCTTGAAAATACATTGAAGTACAAACGATCCTTGTGTTTAATAAAGTTAGTAAGGGTAGTTTAATTATTAATATTAACATAAGAGAAAAACTTAACCTCTGTAAGTGAAAATGATACAACCTGAGCAAAATTTTAGAAAAAATGACAATCATAATAGTAATTATTAAATTTAAAGGACAATACCAGCAAGTTAGAGTATATTTAAAGAACATAATCAATAATTTTGTCCTCAAACAATTAATGCCCGACAATGTCTGAAAAACTAATCAAATCATTATAGTCATACGTCTCGTATAGGGCAATACGGGTCGTATAGGTACATGTTCTGACATACGTCACGTATAGACCTTTATGGGTCGTATAGGGTTTTCGCATACGCACCATTTTGCCCTGTACGACCCGTATGATTGTAAAAAATGTTTGTATCGTTTTAAACAATTGTATCAAAAAATTATTTGACGTGATGATTTATTCTTTTGAAAGTTCATATATAAAAAATCGTTCGATCATCATTTTAAACAAAGTTCTGTTAACAATTCATTCGTCTTAACGATTCATTCGTCTAAAGGATTAATTTGTTTGATCATTCTGAACAAAGATGAGTTCTAAGCTCCTATATTTTTTGGTAGTTCTTACAACACGTTTCACTTACACGATGTCGTTTTGGTACGGGAACAATTTTTTTAGCCAATATTCTGACATTCTACGGTTTGGTGAAACCAATTAGGTATATATCTCTTGTACACGTTTCTTTTTGTTAATAAAAAAGGATATTAATCATAACGTGTTTTTAAGGAGGATGGTGAAGTGCAACCGTCTCACGATAACAGTCAAGCAAGACTGCTAGATCTGAACAAAGAGCCTTTGGTTGAATCTTCTTACTAGGCACCAGATTTGAACAACGAACCTTATGCTGAGTCTTCTTACAAATATGACAGAACATGATAATGGTTTCACAAGTCAACCTCCATACTAACCAGAATACAACTCAGAGTTTGGTTTTGGAAGTCAACAATTATACTCCACGGAAAGTAGTTACGAAATCCTATATTCAGACATGCAACACACGAACCTTGAATTCTTGTGTAGCGGTGAACCTTCAGAGCCGCGACAAAGCCACTCGGAATCTGAAAAATGAACTTGTGTACCCCAAGATGGATTGGAAAACTGACAAGGTATAACATTTCTTCATAAATAGAGTATTTAATAATTATAATAATATTTCATTCATAATACATGAATTTACTGACTATAATATATTTTTAATATCCAAATAGCGGATTTTACTCATTATAATATAAGTTTATTCATAATAACATATTCATGTCTGGGAGGAGTTGAAGGCTTGGATTCAAAGTAGAGCGGTTGATAATGGATACGTCATAGTCACGGGTCGATCAAAGAAAAAGATGGACACCAAGATGGGCACTAAGAACCCCAACACATTGTGGCTTGTGTGTGATCGAGGCAGTGAACACAAGAGCAAATCCATCTTTAAACGTACTGGTAGCAAAAATAATCGGTTGTCCATTTACATTGTTTGGGGGCATACTACAAGCACTTGAATGGTTGGAAGTTGGAATTGGTGATTGACGAACACAACCATGGACCTGCCAAAAATCTCAAGGGTCACGCAATTGTAAGAAGGTTGAATCGACAAAAATAGAACAAATCCATGTTAGTTTGCGTTACTAATCCTTACGAACAGGTCGATTTAGGTTTTTTTTTCTTTACTCGTATAGTTCATTATGATGCGTACTGTTCGTATGAGATTGAGGTGGATGCCATGGGGTTGGGTAAACGAAGAAGGTGAAGATTTGAAGAACCGTACGGGGTATAGAGGGCTTTACGAACTATATAGTTCTGGAAGATGAAGATATTATGAACCATACACCCCATTTTGGGTTATACTACCCGTTTGGTTCAAAGGGGATTAACCCATTGACCCTCGTATGCACATGTGAACTAGCCATCTATCCCTCGTATGGCTCATGTGGGCTAGCCAGTTTGGACCATACGCCCCATATAGGGTTATACGACCCGTATGGTTCTAAGCGATTAACCCATTGACCTTCGTATGAGCATGTGAGCTAGCCACCTGACCCTCATATGGCTCACGTGGGCTAAAATGTTTGGACCATACGTCCCATATATGGCTATGGCTATGGCTATACTGGCGTATGGTTATGAAAAATACATCAAATATTAATAATGCATTATTAGTATAATTAAAATCAGTAAAACATTAATTAAATAAGTAATATCCACTATTATCATTAAAATATTATTAATATTAGTATAATCCACTGTTATAAGTAAAAATTATTATAGCCAGTAAAATACACAATGGTAAACTGTTATTAAAAGCATTAAAATCCACTAATATCGGTAAAATGCTATTAAATTCAATAAATCGACTATTATTATTATGCATGTATGTCTTCATTTGAGAAGGAGCATGAAGCGTATGACGACCTTTCGGATCACCCTTGGTTACAATTTGATGCGGGGTCGATCGCGCTTGATAGGTGCCAACGGTTGCTCAGGAAGAAGATAGGCCAGCATAAGGTCATTACTATGAGTTTTTAAAGGCTGTCCAGGCGTGTGAGAGGATCACTGCTATCATAGGGGAGGATACGCTTTGGACCCGATTGTTTGAGTTGGTGTTCCTCCCCCACAACTGACTTATCACATTGGAGTTCATGTCCACCTTTACTTTTTTGCCAGGGCGTGTTGAGTTCCAAGTTCAGCCGGGTCAGCAGCAACCGCCACCGCATGTTTCATTCAGACTATGCGGACAACCTTTCTCTATGTCCTTACAACAGTTTGCGATTTTGTCCGAATTGTACACACATGAGGAGACCGAGACGCCGCTTTACACATACGCGCTTACGATGGTAGACGCGGCAGTCCTCGGTGCTTGTTAGACGAGGATTGGGCAGGACCGGTTAAGGCGTACGTACAGGGTTTCACGTATACGAGACCTGTTGATCAAATACTTAAACCGCTGCATTTCCTGCTCTATCACGGGGCGTGGCAAGAGCCAGAAGCATTGTACGATCCATGACCTCCTCTATTTGTACTTCTTTCTCAGGGGGGAGGCCATGCCACATCGCACACTGTTTGGCGGATTATTTTGCTTTCTTACTACTACCGCTAGGAGTGGGGGGATCTTCGGTGGTGCGTACATCACCTACATGGCTCGCATCTTGGAGTTATCGACATTGAGCCAGATGACATGGATCCTCATCCGCTAGTGCGATTAGATTATAGTATGGGGCATGGCATGTGGATTGTACAGAGGTTCCAGGCAGGTCGCGTTCTTAGGTTCTTTTACAGGCAGGTCATTGTTTGGCAGCCCCAGCTAAATGATCTCCAGTACGACGACATGGTCCTGGTGGACGATGATGACGAGGACGGTGGTTGGGCCGAGGATGGTGATGTAGTTCAACCTTAGGCCCAGCCGGAGCCTCACTCGGAGCCTCAGCTAGAGCCTCGGCGTTGGGAGCCACCAAAGAATCCACAACGTGTTTATAAAGCGATGAGACTTCTTGCACATGTTATGGCTACGCTACAACAGATTGCACAGACATAACAGGAGCTAGTTCAGTCATATCTGCAGCTTACACAGACTGTCTAGCAGCTCGCTCACCCACAGCATGCAGCTATCTCAAACTGGCCAGCAGCTTTCTCATAGCCAGTCTCAGCTGTCGGCTCACGTTCAATGGCTGGTTAACCTCGAGTTGGCCGATGCTACAAGCAGTGGTGTCAACCTCCCTTCACCACCTTAGTTTATGTATTATGTTAGATTTGTAGATTACTTGGATATTTTGGTTGGTTCTATCTTATGAGATTAGTTATTCTATCGGATCTATTTATAAGTGTTTTAGTTGTTTATCGGATATATTTATGTTTTGGTTGTCTATGATGTATTTATGTTTTGGTTGTTTATATATTAAGATCTTTAGTGATGTTTATTGTATGTATTTCTGCTGGTTGTTTTAATGAGGTGGATTACATCGAAATCGTTAATCTATGCAATCATGAAAACTAATTTGGATTTAGTAAGCAATCTACAGTAAAACCTCTATAAATTAATAATGTTGGGGCCGAGATATTTTATTATTTTAACGAGATATTATTATATCGATAAATTAATAAACTATTAATTTAAAGAGTTGCCTTACGAGAATATAACTCTTCACAACTTTTTGTTGCAATACGAGAATAGAGTGCCTCAACTCTTAAGTGTAATGAGGAGATTTAAAGATAAGCTCAATATAGATTTGAAGTTTACAAAAAAACAAGTGATTATAGATTTATTTTTTACTAGACATACCTAGAATTTGGGAATATTTTAGGAATTATTAATTTATAGGTTCACTAGGACCAATACATTTATATTAGGATTTCAAAAAAGTTATTATCTTATTATTTTATCGATTGGGGTCCAAATTTGTACTGGTCCCAAGTTGGGACCGAACAAATTATTAACTTTATCGTGGTTATTAATTTATCGAGTATTAAATTATAGAGGTTCTACTGTATGTTGAATCAAGATGTGTAATATATTATTTGATATATAGATTGAGTATAACGAATTAGGAAATCCATGTGTTTGAATTTCTTTTTAAATAACATGGAACGTTTTTTTTTTTTTTTTTTTATTTCCATTACCATTCTCACATGAAAATAGTATGATATTGATAGCATTTTATATACATATACATCGTATATTACACTAGATAAATATATGCACATACGAGTATTATAAGGTTCCGTATAATAGTCTTCAAAAAAATCCCACCGAAACACACGCAGACCATCCAAATCGGAAGACAACGGAAGAAAATATTCACAAACTGTAGTCGTATTGGTCAGTATGGGGCGTATGGAAGCCAACAGACACGAAGAACAGTTGAATATCAATTTGTCAGTACACCCTCGTATTAGCCTATATGGTGTGTAGATAAAATATTACGTGTGTAGATAACCCCTCCCTATAATTATGGGGTTTCTCCTTCTAGTGTGTAGGCTTATTATCGATTGAATTTTTTTAGCAGCGAATAGCGCGACCACCTGACTATGCCGTTAACGATTGATATCTCTAACGAGATTAATCTTCTACTTTTAACTTTAAAAAGTATTTTATTATTCAAGGATACAAATATACAATTGACGTGTTAATTAAGGGTCTGTTTGGTAAAATTGTGGTCAATCATTAAAAGATGTTACTGCTTAAGAGGTAGTTTTTGGATTTTTGGCATGTTTCTAAAATTTACCCATTAAGAGATTGTTTGAACCACTAAGAGGTGTATAACAAAAAAACCATTGTCTTTTAATAATTCAGAGATAGTATCTTAAGAGAATCATTGAAAGACTAGCAAAGAACCCGTAAATGTGATCGTAAATGTGATTAACATATCTTAAACATATAATAAGTGAGTAACTCTATAATCATATCATAGATAAGTATAGTTGAGTAGTTGACATAACGGTAATTGTGCCCTCCAAAGGATGAGGTTAATTTATCCTTACAATAGAGTATTATGTGAATTAAATAGGTATAGTTTATGATCTTCTAAAAAAGAGATTAGTATAACTAGACATTATGATTATACTTAACCAAGTATCTTTCTATATAATCACTTATTATCGGCCCTGAATCACATCTTACTCTCACTCAAAGCTATGATTGACTATGCATTATTAATGGGTGTTTCTTCCTACACTTCCACCTAGTTTTCATTTACACTCCAATGATCTAATGATCTAGACAAAAAAATAATGTTTGCGTTTAAAAAAAAATATGTAGTAATTTATTTTAGAGTCCTACTATCCCGACCCCCCTTATCCAATTTCGACCCCTTCCCTACGGCCCGTATCGTATTTTTTTTAATTTTATTATTATTATTTTTTATAATAATTATTTGATTCGATGTAATATTCCGCGGGTCGCACGGTTGAATTATTTGATTCGATGTAATATTCTGCGGGTCGTATGGTTAAATTATTTGATACGACGTAATATTCTGTGGGTCTTACGGTTGAATTATTTGATACGATGTAATATTCCCTTGAAAATTCTTATATAAACGATCGTTTTTCATATAGTTTTTCATTCAATTCAATTCAATTCAATACATTTAGTTGAATATTAACGGGAAATTAGTTTTGAAAATATCTTGGTGGAACAATATTTTTCCTTCTGACAATAACAACAACGAAGGCTACGATTATTCTGGTAGTCAAGGTAATCCGAACTATAACGACAACAACGAAGGTTACGGTTATTCCGGAAGTCAAGGTTATACTATTCATAGTGACACCTCGTTTTCTAGTAATACTGTCAACCTTGACTCATATGGTACTGGTAATGAAGGTTACGACGCCTCCTTTTCATGTAATACTGGTAACGACTACGGTTATGAAGGCGGCAACGACCGGTTATTTGAAACCACCTAGGTGAAATTGAAAATTTAATCGTAGGTGTTGTTTAAATAACTTTCTTAATTCTAAGTAAGTTTTTTTTTTTAGGTATTCGCATCACGAGAAGAGTTGGAAGGCTCAGCTTCTGGTAGGGCCCGTGAGAATGGATTTGTTCTTATCACACGACGGTCTCACAAGAGCAAGCTCACGGGTGAGGTATCGAGGGTTACTTTAGAATATGACCGTCATCGGGTGTACACGGGGGAATCTTCATAGCGGATATATATTAAACATGGGTGGTTGGATTTTAGATGTTAAAAATGGCAAACACAACCATGATCCTTCACAATATTTAGAGGGTC
>WOUH02054258.1:0-11084 GCA_009936405.2 Stevia rebaudiana
CTGGGAGCAATTTTTGCCATCATTTTCGATGGTTCAGAAAGGGGCAGTTTAGGGTTCTAGATCTTAGGAAGAGGATGTGCAGAATACCACTTTCCTTTTATTTCTTTTGTTTTATTTATCATAAACAAAAAATGAGTATTTTTTTTTTTATTTCTCTCGTTGTAATTATTGGTTATGTTTATAAAATAGAAAATATTTGTATGATATACACGTGGCTTGTAAAAAACACTTAAAATTTCTCGTTAAAAGTTCGTTTATTTAAATTTCAGTTTATTCTGACTGTTTGCAGACGTTAAAAAATAAACAGTCTTCTTCTTACAGACTGCAGAGGTTTGGTCCACCTCTTCTTCTGCAGATGTCTGCAGATGTTGTCCGCAGACTGAAGACATTTTACCTCTGAAAAAACAAACAACACCTTAAAGTAATGCAATGAAGCCTTTCAAGAAAACAAAATAATATGGTGCTCTTATGTCGCCACAAGGGTATACAGGACTACACGAGTATAAGTTACTCAAGTTCAGCACTTTAAGAAATTCAATTGAGCTGAATTTATGAAGTGTAAAACCTAAAGTAATTTTAATTAACAAGTTCGAGCATAAACTTAATAATATAGCATATAGTTTATTTTTTATTTAAATATGGTGAAAAAAGATCATTAAAATGATTTATTTATTTTTATTTCTATTCTCGAGCCGAACTCAAGCTCTCGATGTTACTTATGAGCCGCCAAGTTGGTAGATAGACCTCGATTAGAGTTGAGCTCAAATTTTACAGATAGAACTTGATACGAGGCATGCTCAACTCGAGTTATAAATGTGTCGAGATTTTAGAGTTACACTTATTAGTAAAGAGCAAAAGATTAAGAGAATCCTTGAAAGTTAGTTTCTTTAGTTTTAATTCGAAGATTAATTAGTTTTTCTTTTTAGGATTTTAGAAATTATTGTATGATTATGTATAGTTTAAACATCGGGAAATAAAAATCTGAGCGGAATGACAATGCCATATGTAGAAAGTTATATATGAAGCAATGCCGACAACTAAAAATGATCTTAATAATTTAAATACCCAACTTAATTTATCCCTAATACACTATTGTCCATTTCAAGATTAAAACTGTAGTCATATAACATCAACAATCATGTGAGCAAACATATATAAACTGCTTCAAGATATAACCCTAGCTCGTACGACAAATACAAATAGATATTCTAAGACGTACAAACAAAGATCGTATACACATATTGTTTTAACCATATACAGTGTTGGCTTTGAGATTTTTGTGTCCTATGCTAATACTAAAAACGGACCCCACATATTCTTTAAAAAATAACAAATTGAAAATTGGGCTAAAAATTAAATAATGTATGTGTTTACGAGTTATTATGTCATTTGTAATTGAGCTAACGTGTTAGAATGGTTTCAAATTTCAATGTACATGATACATTTATTCTATAAATGTATTATATGCATGTGTAACTATAATATGAAAACCCTCTCGAATTGAGAAAACTCAAGAAACTTTAAAGATCGTTAGTAAACTCTAAGTTAAAAAAATCATTATTATTTTTTTTAAAAAAGACTCACTTTTAAGTGCATTTTCGTCACTTTTTACAAAAAGAAAAAAAAAAAAGAAAAAGCGTCAAGCACTTTTTTTTTATAAAAAATACCCCTAAAATTAAAAAAAAAGCCTTTTTTTTTTTAAATTTCACCAAAAAAAATTGTAACATATATAACGTTTACCTATGTTACAATTTCTGAAATTTGAAAAAAATATTTAAAAAAATCTACTAGGCGCTTTTTATAATTTTTTCACTAAAAGCCTTAGATTTTAATGTATAACTTATATAAAAAATATGAAGTTGTAAAAATTAAAATTCAAAAAAATTTGTTGTAACATATGTTACAAAAAGTGGGTTTTCGGGGTTTCTTAATTCAAGAGTGTTTTCATATTATCCATTTCGTTATATGCATAATCCATATAAAATTTAAAATTTTGGACCCTCGAAAATCGGGCCACTACGGTCACACCTCGGGTAACCTCTCATAACCCCACTGACTATGATCAACATGTACACGTATATATTCACTTACTTAAATACAATGAGTCTTTTGATTCACAATAAGGTAAATGTACCCTATCATTACAATAACATTTTTAAAATAAGATACTCGTAGTATGCTAAAACTCGGCTTCGTATGTAAAATTATCCAAGTACATAGCAAACAAGACACATAAAATATCGAAGATCCAAATTTCGTTTGTCTTTGATACGAAAAGACATAATTTCGTTTGCCTTTGACTACAAATTTCGTTTGCCTGTGAATACATTTTATTTTTTGACTTCTCGTCTTTGTAATTATTTCAACATGAATATCATGAATTTGCGTCGGTTAATATGTCCTTTGTATTTGCAAAGTCAAAATTGGCATCTTTTATATATAAATAAATGGTTCTTTCTTAATGCAACATTCCTGTTGTATATATTTATTTTATGTGGAGACAAATAGTCGACATTCTAGTATGATTTGAAGTTTAACTAAAAAAAAAAATTAAATATTTTTTATTTTTTTGTATGTTACTTAGCCTAAAACAAAACAAAAATACAGTGTATTTTTTTAAAATTTTATATGAAACACATCAAAGAGAGGTTAAGTTTTATTTTTCAAAATAGTAAACTCAAACATTTATTATTCCTATATCTAAATCCACATGTTATTTTTATTGTAAGACTTGAATCCTTAATTATTGATGGTATTGCTAGGGCATGAGACACCTTGGTGGGAAGTTAATTGAAAGTAAAACAAGTTTACCATAGAAACACAAATATTTTAGTTGGTCTAAGCTCACAGTCTCACACTTTGGTGCCCATAAATGTTAAATTTAAATAAATATATATATATATAAATCAATTTTACATGGCACCATTTTATTTTCAATGAATTAATGAAATTCTAGATTTACGCTGATTACCAAAAGTAACAATATACTTTTAGATGTTAACTAATAATAATAGCAGTTATTTTAAAATTTACCCGAAATAGCAATGCATCTTAAGTTCATCCTGTTGTATATTTTTATGAATCAGGAAAACATATTTCTTTTTTTTTTTAATTAGAAATAACAATGTAAAAAATAATTGATACCAAAAACTTCAATCTTGTAAAATCAAATATAATATAATTATTCAAATATGTAACAAGATTATTAATGTTGTTTTACATAAGTATGCTCAAATTAGTTTAGATATTCAAAGGTTAAGTGCACTTTTTTCAAATTATTCAACATTTTGGCACTTATATATGTAGAATATAAAACTTTCCAGCTAGATATCCATTTGCTTGTAATCTAGCCTTCCACACTCATGACCCCCACCTTGATCACTCCTCTCCCGATCTCTCTTCCCCTACTATAAATATTTACCATGGCCCCTTTGCTTTCATCATCCATCACCAAGAACACACCCATCACTTTGAGCTTCATAGTTTATATAGTTTTGTATCTTTAGACACATACATATGTAGATCTTTATTTAGAAAGGTGTCTTGGCAAATGTAGGATGTGGGCATGATACATGTGATCATGATGACACCGCGTTACAATGAAAAGAAGAAAAACAGTAAGAAAGGATCTGTAAAGCTCAGGAGGGATAACGCCCATACATAAATCAATACCGATTATGTTTATGCGGCGCTATCTATCCTGAGCCTCATAGCTTCTTCTTGCTACATCTTTCACACAGTAGCTTACAAAACAAATATGTTTACAAGATCTTGCACGGTATGATCTCTCTCTCTCTCTCCATATCTTCATATAAACATATACATATAGGGGTGTGTTCATATCACTTTATAAGTAGCACTTGAATTATACAAATTTAAGGGAGCAAAAAAGTGAGGTGAACTTTACACAACCATCTTACCAATCAAAATTAAAATTACAAATTTCAGTATACATTTGGGCTTTATTAAAGCTGACTATATATATCAAAATATATATGCACGCACTTATATACAAATTTTTATTTGTTGTAAAGAAAAAGATAAATGATGGTCAATTTCATCTTATATTATTAAGATTTATTTAAAATCAAACTTTCTTTTGTCAAAACCAACGTTTTAACCTTCTCATTATGACAATTCATTTCTATATACTTAATTAATAAGTTGTAATCTATTTCCTGTGGGTTGGATTGATTCCGTAATTGTATTCGTTTCTTCCTGCTGAGATTTGTTGATAAAACATGGATCAATTTTTTTTTTTTAAAACAACCTTTTCTTTTTCCTGGTCTTAGATTAGGTTTGAACCCCCAGCGAAGAAATAAATGCCAGTTTTTGTAAAGTGCAATAAATATTGATATTTTGAAATCATATATTAATTAGATTTGATTTTTTTCATCTATTCTTTTATCTTTATAAATTTAAACATATCCAATACAAAACATATCGTCTCTCGTATAAATAAAATATAAACCATATTGTTCGCATCGATCAGTGAGAACTTGTGATTTTGTTTTCAATTAATCCGAGTTAAGATTTCTCAAAGTATCTTCTCATCTTATAATACCCCACCTAGATTTTTTTATTAATTTCATCAATGTTGGTAATTTTAGTGTTGTCTAACAGTTTTAAGATATTGGTTTAACTTGTTGATTGATATAATATTGCTAGAAATTAATCGAGTTAGGTGACGAGAGAGAGCACACTCGTTTAACATTAATATTATTTAAGCCTTGTATAATCAATTGTGCCTGTAGGTTATTAAATTGGGCTTCCATGATAAATTAATTTGGGCTAATAAGTAATTAATTGAGGTTCTTCAAAAATTAATTTGGGCCAGTAAATAATTTATTTGGGCTTCCTAATAAATGTTTAGGGAATTAGGGCTATTAGTATGGCCGATGGAAAAAATTTGGCTACTGATTATTGCCGAGAGATCATATCTACGGGTTCTCTATATCTCTCGATCAGTAGATACACATACTAACATACACACATACACATATGTACGGTTTCTGAAAAGTGAAAACCATCGAAGAAACATATACAGACTCGGCAATTTTCAATTCAATTCCATTAAGAATTTCTCTGAAATATCGCGTGTAACCCGCGAAATAAGTTTATCGGAAACTTTTCAAACGATTAAGAGATAATTCAAGCAATTCTGTTTGTGAAGACCGTATTCAAGTTTCCAGGTTTGACTTAATTGTTTAGTTTCATTGTTTTGGCACTTTAATTTCAACACCTAATACGTGTTGCTATTTTTGAGTATGTAATTTCTTATAAAACGATAGCAAAGATTTATCGTACAAATTTGTTTATATATTCTAACACTGCTAGCCTTACATTAAAACTCAATTAACCCCCTCTAGTTGATGATGCACATGTCTACAATCACAATTAGCGGTTTGATTTGAAGTATTCAACCAATTTGAATGGAAGTATTTCGAATTATTTAGTTTTGGTTTATAAACATGGTACCTACTACATTGGAATCACAAATTTAAACACCCCAGTCAAGTATTGATAAAGTCATAAACATAATTATATTCCTTTTTTTTTTAACGGCACATAATTATATTCCTAGAACATAAATTCTATAATAATCAACACCCTAGTCAAGTACTGATAAAGTCATAAACATAATTATATTTTTTTTAACGGCACATAATTATATTCCTAGAACATAAATTCTATAATAATAAGAAAAATTTAGTAATCCTCTTACCATTCATCAAATAACTCACTAGTTATCCATGTATGAAAACTCAGTGTCATTGAAGCCATGAATCTCCGGAAGATCATCTTCCATCAAAATCTTTTCTAATGCCTCAAGATCAATCCCTAATTCTCGTGAATAAGATTGTAATTCCAGGTTATTGTTCTCTCTCAGTGTAGTCTCAACTTCATTTTTATCTGGTTCTTGTCTTTTTCCTTTACCTATAACATCACCAACAAAGAAAGGGAAATCACCGATCTAACCAAATTGACTCGAAATTGCCAAAATAACCATGGAAAAACTCTTTCCGACAAAGTAGTTTCGGACGAAAAAACTGCCATACATGGCAGGTATGATTAAGCCGAGCTACGAGCGTTTAAAATGATTAGGTGGTTGGGAGAGTCAGTAGGACTGCCGGCTATGTGGTTACTCTTTCCGGCAAAAGGTATGCCGATGAACTAGTCGGTTGTGATGTTGCCGGATAAGGTTCATCTGATTACTAATGCAGGTGGGGCTCCTCCGGCAACGAACTTGCCGAGTAATGATTTTTGTACTAGGTGGCAAATATTATTGAATAAAGAAGGATAAAACTCATAGTTATTTTAGCAAATTCCAAGTCAATTTGGTTTAGATCGGAGATTTCCCCGACAAAGAATGTATTAGTCATTTAGTCGGATTAAGTTGGATATGAAAGTTACTATGTTGGAACCTAGAGGTTCTAAAATTGCCGGATTACGTACTCAGCCTAGTACATATTCATGTCAAAACAAACATTATTAGACCGTCTCCATCTCAGAGAAAGAAAGCCATTCGTAGCCGAGCTGGAAGGCTACACTCTGAACATGAGCATTGGATAGCATTAGGAAAAGTGTTGCATTTGAGTGTTGCATGTGGTGACGTGCAATGCCCTTTAATTTTTTTTAACGTGCTTTATTGTTTGTACATACACATCTATAACTTGTACAAATGGGGTGTATATGAGAATGATGAGTATATTAGTATTGGAGGTAAAATGTTTTTCTGAAAATAATTGATGAAAAATCAAGTTGTCATGTTTAGTAGGACACATGTAGTAAATGCAACCCCACAGTGTCACGGACATTCTTGACATCAAAATAGGTTCGGTCAGGAGATCCCACAAATGTTTTCTTTTGTTTTTCTTGATTTTTAAATATATGATCAATTAATGACACATGGATTCTCATATCTCTTCCATTATTTATTTTAATTAGATAAAACTTATATACTAAAGTCATAATTATTTTTATCATTTATCTAATTCTTTTATTATCAATAGTATTATACATGTTTAAAATATTAAATAACATAAACACGATTATATTTGATTTAAGTTTTAATAACGTTATTAAAACAAATTTCAGGTAATACATCTTTGTTTTATTCTTTATTGTTTCATTTAATAGGTTTGTTCTTATTTAATCCTAAAATAATAAAAGGTAAACTTATGAGTTACCTGTAACATTTTTTTCAAACTCAAGTTTTGCTTTCTTAACGTTTTCAAGCTTTTCGATACTTTTATGTGTCATTTTGTCAACAACATTGACCATCTTGATGACTCTCTCCTTGAACTCGTGTACTAAGCTTCTCATTTGTTCTTCATAGTTCGATAAATAAATAATCATATTCTCTTGGTTGTGTTGTATTGTTTTTAACTTATTGTTGAACATTTCTATTTCTGTTGTAGAAAATGTTGTCGCAAGCCCCATTAGTCGAATGCTTTTGATTCTCCTCCTAATGTTCACTAGCAAATCATATTTCCCTCTTCTAAACCATTCATTTGCGTATTCATGTTTATCCCAACTCACCTTATTGAAACCCTTTTAATAGCAAACAAGAAAATTAGTTTGGTAAGCAAATCGTTATCATAAAGGAAAAATCATAAAAAGATCGAGAAAACAAAGTTTAAAATATAATACACTACGGGGTATAAGTAACTCATAATTAGTGAGTTAACACAGTAAATAAATAAATAAAAAACACATCAATCTTAAGTACATTTGTGAATTAAACACCCTACATTTCAAATAGCAAACGTGACTTATTTTTAAGAGTTTGAATTGAGTTTTGATGTGAAGCTAAGATTAAAACATAAATTTATCAAGTAGTTAAAAGTGTTTCCAAAACTCATATGAAACGTGTATTCTAAAACCAATAATTTGATTTTAAAAGTAGAATATTTTATTTTCTGGTTTGACACTTACGTATACGTTGAGTTGCGAGTTGAAGCTACTAAAATTTGTATGCTTAAAATACATGGGAAGAACATGAGTTGCGAACTTATTAATGTCCGAAATAGTGAAACTATCACAACAAGGGAGGTTCCAAGATATAAGATCATTAATTTCTTCTTTCTCCACCATGTCATAGAGTTTATGCAAAAACGTTGGTATACCACAAGCAACACCATCGACACACCTACCTCTCTCACCAACTCTACCATGATATCTTGCGATCACTTTTTCTTTCATGTCACTCAATGTCATTAGACAATCAACCTCATTCACTGACCCCCCAAATAGATCACTAATCGCATTGAAATCTTTCTCCGTATCAACAAAATTAATCCTCTCATTAAGATTAAAAAAAGTTCTTTTGCGTCCAATCGTCTCCCCAAATGAGGATAGAAGTTTGTTGCTCATGGATTTGGTGATATTTTGAACCTCCAACAAAGCTTGTTCAATTTCAAATTGAAATCGTCCTATTTTGTTGTTATTTTGTTTTTGTCCATGTCTTACTTTACCATATGTAGCTTTGAGTTTGTTTATGGGGACACAAGGCTTGTTGATGACCTTAGATAGTTTTCTTTTCCTTTTTATGGTTTTCAACAAATGTAATTTTCCTTCTTGAAAGTGTTCATGCTCGAACTCTAATGGATTCCTTTCATTCTTCTTGAAACCCTTATAAAAATCAATTTAAAAGGTTATATATTTCAATCAAAGTATCTAAAATCATAACTACTAAAATTATGAAAAAAACAATACTCACGTAGTTATTGAGTTGAGTAATGAAGCTATCAAAACGACTGGTTTTAAAGTAAGAAGGGAGTATCTTCGATATAAAACGTTGTTCGTCGTGTATGATGAATGTAGTGGAAAATGAGCTCCAAGAGATGATGGAGTTTGTTTCTTCATTATTGATCATCAAGTATAGTTTCATCAAGAATGGGGGTACATCATGGTTGTCGTCTATCTTTGCTTTCATTTTGTTAGACACTAGAAATGGTGGTTTTGATCGCATTGGTACATTAATATTAATTTCACCATGATTGTGATTAGTTCCTTCAATGTCACTGCAAGACACTTCACTCAAACCACTATGGTTATTGTCTTGTGTTATCTCCATTTCACCACAATGCATGTAAACTATACACTCAGACATACATTATTATTATATATAGATGCATGCATGTATTTATTTTGTTAGTCATTCCGTTGGTTATGATCCCTACCATTAGATGTATGGTGTACAATATTCTTATTTCACACACCATAAGTGTTGAAAAGTTATGATAAATGTTGTATTTTCATATTATATCAAAGCTATATATAGTCAAAACAAAAAATATTTATCATCCTTTTTGTCAAACTGATTTGCACCGGTTCTTTTTATTTCGAAAGTGTTAATTGATATTTTCTATTTTAACTAAAAAATGATTAGAGATAACCTTGTATTTATTTTATAATGACAAATGCAAAGTATTGCATTTCATATTTATATTGAAAAGTTCAAAAGATGATATTTCTCTTTTGCTAAATGTGAAATTCACATTAGGCATGCATGAGCAGAAATTTTCGGGATTTGGATAATACCTAATTTATTTTATCTCTGTTATCTATTAATAATATATATATTTTAATTACTATTAATTATATCGAACATACAAAGTGACAATATTCTTTCTTGGCAAGGCAAGACATTTGTGGTGGGAATATTATCATCATCATACTTGCATGATTCTAACATGGTTAAAATGAGTTAACTACATATTGAACATGTACACAGCAGCAACAATGTAAACCACAGGAAATTTTAACACTCTTTTAGAAAAGTTTATAATTTCATATATTAATTTTAAACTTTAAAACACATTATTCAATCAAACTACTTTTGGCACCAAAACCGGATCAGTTTGAGTGGTTGAACCTTTTTCTTATTTTTGTTTCACTAAAAAACCATGTATTAAATAACAACAAAATAATAGTAATATCAATCTGCTTTTAAAAAATGTATGAATCAATGTTATAAAAAACAGTTAAGAAACAATATATATCTTAAGAGGACGGTTAACGTTCAAATGGGAAAAACCGTGAGAAGCGTAGAAAGGAACAAGAACGCGTCACATGTCTTCTATGAAAGGGTAGGGACGTTAAAAAAAAATTCACGCACCCATTTTTAATATATGTTCGCATATCAAACTGGGTCAAAATGACGGACTCTGGTAACAAAAATACGGACTGATGATATAAAAATACGTTCCGTAATTATGAAAAAAACGGACTGGTGCTTAAACTTATATTTTCTCAAACAAAAAGTGCGTAAAAAAAATACGGACTGGGGGCTTGAAAAATACGGATTGGAGGCTTAAAAAATACGGACTGTGGCCTTAAAAATACGGATTGCAATTTCATGATTACATGATCGATTTAAACTGGGTAAAAATACGGACTAAATTAAAAAAATACAGACCACGTCAGAAAAATTTGAAAAAAAACCATATCAATACTATACTCAAATTAAATGTAATAAAATTTTCTATTTTGTGGTGTAGTTTAAAAAAAAATAATAATAAAACGTGTAAAAGTTATTTAATTTATAAAATACAGGTGGAAGTTGAATTATTTCAAAAAAGTCAAAATTTTTTGTTACTTCCTCTTTTGCCCTTTTGGTTCAAATACACGCACTTATTTTTTTTTTTTCGAATGTGTAACCATCTGATCTTAACCATTCAATTTCTCAATTAAAGGTTATGAGTCCTTCCTATTCTTCTTACGAAGTTTCTCTTTGTATTATAACCATCTTCTATATCTTAAAACCAAAAGAAGTACTTATGAAAACAAATTATGTACAAAACCCTTTTGTGCATTTGTCAATTAAATAATATTTTCTTATACATTTATCATTATCTTTTCTCTCTCATTCATTTATAACCAATTTTAATTTAGAATTTTAAATATGAAATAAATGACTTCATTTTGGTCGGATAGCGGGAATCGAACCCGCGTCTTCTCCTTGGCAAAGAGAAATTTTACCATTCGACTATATTTGCTTTTTGTTTCGTTCTTGATACACAATATGTCTATAATACACAATATGTCCACACATATATGATATATATATATATATATAT
>WOUH02054278.1:0-11084 GCA_009936405.2 Stevia rebaudiana
ATGGGTAAAAAATAGGAGTATGAGGTGGTATTTTATTATTGGTTGAAAACAATAAAAAAAAATAAAGAAAGCAGATGGAGCCCACAAAGTCAGCTTCTTCTTCCCCCCACGCCCGTGAAAAAACCCACGCCTCCCCCTTTCACGCCCCCTCCACGCCCGGCTGTAATGGTGTTGGAGGGCTTCGAAGCCCCCTTCCACTCCCATTTGAAGCCCACTACATGCAGTCTAACAAGGGCGCTAGTTTCTAAACACAAGACAAACATAACATTGAGAGTATTTGGATCGTTTATAGAAAGTAAAGGTAATATATTAACTATGATTTAACTTATTGTGTTCTGACACGTTGGTGTAAGTGGGTAGCAGCCGCATTCATTTTTTATGCCCATGAAGATTAAAAGGAAGATTCTATAAGCGACTAGGTTGACTACAATGTTATACTAGACTAGTAATTAGCTAATTTGTAGATGTTGGGTCTTAGTGCGCAAGTGAATAACTATGACCATGTCCCCACCAAAGTATGACAAAAATAATCACAAGAAAAACTGCGACACTAAATGAATAATATCTTTAAAATGGTTTAAACATATTCATGCGAACTTAAATCACAACAAAAAAAAATGTAACTATATAATAGTCACATAAATGGGAATTGTTATTACTATATAATTGCTAATATTTAAGATTGGTTTCAAGGGGAAGTGTTTTGGTGGTTAAGCTGTGTTTCATTTAGCATTGAGGTGGAAAGCACACGTGTTTTAGATTTGAAGATATGGGGGAGTTTCGAATAAAAATCATTTTTTAAATATGATAGCAAAGAAACCACAACTTAAGAATATACTTAAAACATTTTTTATTTTTTTATACGTTATTATTTTTTTAAAACGGTTTGCACAATTAAATCACAATTTTGTTTATCTTTAATACGAGTATAATGAAGCCATATTAAAAAGAAAAAAAAATTATGTTGTAAAATGTGTAATACTACATATATGAAAGTATGATGAAAAATCTATAAATTATACCTTTTTAAATTTCTATTTGCGTTTCAATAAGAGATTATTTAGTTTTTTCTTTTTTTTTCATCTATTTATGTATATTGCACTTATGATGCGAAATTATATATATATTTTTTTAAATAGCTTCATTATATTTGTTCGAAAGATAATAAAAATTTTGTTTGAATGGTGCAAGCCGTTTTAAAAATTACGTATGAAGAAATGATAATTATTTGAGATTAATTTAAGTAATATTTTGTAATTCTCGCATATAAATTGGTTATCTCCTAAACCATTTCCATTAGATGTATTACGCGTATGCATTTACGGTTAAAACAAAGTAAAAATAGATTCACAATTATCAATACACATTTATTTCATGAATAATGAAATCACCTAGTCTATAGTTACAACAATGGACTCAATTGGAGTATGACATCTCTACATGTGTAACAACTTTTGATGAATTTATCATTTATTAAACGCATTTGTTACTTTAATTTCACAAATGGTTGCAACCGACTGCGGAATTGAAATTTGGGTTCAATTATTTGCTAACTTTAACGCAAACACCCACCGTCTCCAATAATAACATGCATACATTTATCGGTAGTCCGGTATCTGCTCCAAGTTGATCTCCAATGGCGTAAAGAGAGAGATAGTGGCGTTTGTTACATCCACACAATCAAATTAAAAACACAATCCACACACACGTCAATCAGGTAGAGATTTGTTCTGTTTATCTCTATATATTATTTATGCACATAAGCTGTTTGTGAAAAGTCCCCAAAGAGAGCAAAAAATCATAAAAAGGAGATTTGTTTTGTTTTCTCCTTTCCCTTTCGTGGGTTTGAGCTGAAGACGGAAACTTTGCGTCATTTTTAGAGTTGTTGATGAGAAAGAATCAAAATCTCTCATCAACAGTCTCAATCTCTACCATTTTTCTCTTCGTTCAACCCACAAAAGGATTTTATTAATTTTGTTCTAATCTTTTTATGCTTTAGTTGTTGGATTATAACTAATTTTGGTTCATATCGATTCCATATTTGCTCATTGTTTGTTCATATCTACCTACATGTTCTTGTGTTGATTTGAAAATAACAGATTTTTAAAGATTCGTTGGATTTATTCACCGTATTTTTTAATCTTATCTAATCGGCATACCCTCTGCAATTTTGTGTACAGATCTAACCCTGACAGTTTGTGTTTTATAAAATTTTTGTTTCTCCATTGAAGCCTTTTGTAAAAGGTAGAGAAAAAAATATATTTTCTGGTCAAAAGCTTTTTGTTTAAGAAGACGAAGCCCACCCTGGGTTTGGTGGGCTTCGTCTGTTTAAAAAAAAAAAACAAAAAAAATATAAAATAAAACCCATAAATTTGAAGAAAAGGATAAAAAGTTTCAATTTTTAATACAGAATAGAAGCTTGTGGGGTCTAATTTTTGTTTTCAAAATGTTAATCTACTTTGTTACTTTTCTATCTTTTATCCTCTTTCTTTATAAATACTCTCTTCCAATCAAGCAACTTCCACCATGGTCTAATGAAGTGAGACTTCTTTCTTTCCATTTTTTGGAAGATTTATCAATCTTTTTCCCCTCAGTTAAATCCTTAAAAACCGCGCTTTCTATATACTTCACCTCGATTTTTTCCCTCAAAACCAAAAGAAAATGTTACAAGAAGTTGAACACAAACACAATGGAGAAAACTG
This sequence comes from Stevia rebaudiana, assembly GCA_009936405.2. Lineage (NCBI taxonomy): Eukaryota > Viridiplantae > Streptophyta > Magnoliopsida > Asterales > Asteraceae > Stevia > Stevia rebaudiana. The sequence goes on from WOUH02054278.1 coordinate 2,703, forward strand.
AAACCATTGCAGCAACAGAGTCAAGTTTATTAGATTTACCTGATTTGGCATTGGAAACAATTCTTGAAAAACTTGAACCAACTGACCTTTGTAAAACCGCGTGTGTTTCTACTTATTTGAGAGACATGTGTTTAAGTGATCATCTTTGGAAACAACATATGAAGCAGAAATGGGGTGTGATTCTTGGTTCTGCAGCTCGTAAAGAGTGGTTGTTGCATGTTGCATCTCAAAAAGACTTTGTTAACGGGCCAGAAAGAACGGGCTTTTTGTCCAAACTCTGGCCCGTTATGATGTTGAAATTTAACAATGAAAAAAAGCCGACTCAACCGTCTGACACTTGTTCTATTGTGTCATGTTATAGAGCACTTGAGACCGGGAGGTTTTGGTTTCCTGCTCAGGTTTTTAACCGTGAGGTATCATCTTCTTTCTGTTAATATTATTATTATTTGAAATTCAAAGATATAACCATAAATGAAATGTTTTCGCCCTAACTAGATCCAAAATCAAGAGTCAACCTTCAATGGATTTTGTAGATTTTTCATTGTTTATGATTTTGATGACACCTTATGAGGACTTTGCATGTTACTGTATGCGATGTATTATGATGTTATAATGTTACTACTTACCACGATGTCTTATGTTATTGGTTATTTTTTGGTCCCTTTACATTTAAAACTTTCAATGTGTCTGCTGTTTGTTTGTTTGTTTGTTTGTTTTAGAGCATTCACATTTGAGTCTTTATAAATTATGTGAGTGAGTTCTTTATATTATACAGATTGGTCGAGAGCAGTTGTGAGTAGAAAGATATAGAGAAACTGATAAAACCAGTAAATATATAAAAACATTGTTCATTAAAGTAAATTGGAGAGAGAAAACTGTAATGATAAATGTACAAAAAATATTATTTGATTGTATATGAGAGAGAAATATAATGATAAAGGTATAAAAAAAACATTATTTTATCAAATAAAAGAGAGAAAAGATAGTAATAAAGGTATAAAAAATTATTATTCAATCGATTAGGAAAGACGAAAGATGGTGTTTTTTAGTGAATTATAAAGATAAAGATAGAGACCCAAATGTGAATGCTCTAAAGGTGAGGCTTGCATACCAATAGGTTGGTAATTATTGAGATTTTACTGGATATGGTTGTTGTTGTTGTTATTTTCATTGTTTATAGTGACGATTAGTTTTAGTTTTGTGGGCGTAAATCATGTGATTTTGGTTTTATACAAAAGTTTAAAACATATATGGTCAATAATTTGGAGTGTACCAAACCTTTCTTGTATCACCATCCTTGTATTTGACGCTTGACAGACTTTTATTGTTGATATATATTTTATTGCTATTTAATTAATATTAATATTTGGGATATGTTTATTTTCTTGGTTTTACAGAATGGGCATGTTGGGTTTGTCATGTCATGCTATGATGCAGAGCTTAGCTATGATTCTCAAACCGATACTTTTGAGGCCAAGTAAAATTCAATAAAAATATTTAAATATCCTTTTCAAATTTTTTACATATTGCAACACAAAGTATTAAGATTTAATTTATTTATTTTTCTTTTATTGGATCAGATATCCGCCACATGGACCGAGGGCAATGGCGACAGAAAGCGGGGTGACATGGGATAGGTTACGGGAAGCTAGTGTTGATAATTCATTTCTTGATCTTCATATTTCAACTTGTTTGAAAGATTTGAGACCCAAAGATCACATTGAGATTCAATGGAGAAGAAACAAACAGTTTCCTTACGGTATGTTCTTGTTTTGCAGACAATTTTAATCAAATGAAATTATATATAGTTTTGGAATTTTTCTTATCTTTATGTTTGATACAAGCTAACATGATTGGATTTCTTTGCAAATGCAATTTTAGAAATGCATTAGTTTGTGTTATATATATTATTGCTAATGTGTATAGTTAGAAGACAAAATAAAGCTACATAAGAAATGGTTCATATTGGTTATAACCCATCCATGGCGTAATCAAGTATACGAAAAGAGTAAACTGAGTAAACTGCAATTTTCGTCCCTAACGTTTACAAGTTTTAACGCTTTCTGTCGACCCTTCACAATTTTCTTCCCTAATATTTCAAGTCTTAACACTTTTTGTCCCTAAATCATTAGCAGAAAACTGTCAAGACTTGAAAACTTATGGATGAAAACTGATAAAATTTGTAACGTTAGGGACGAAGAAAACTGTTAAACCTGAAATGTCAGGGACCAAAACTGTTAAGGGTGGATTGAAACTGCTAAACCTTGCAAACCTCATGGACGAAAACTGCAGTTTACTCATACGAAAATTTAAATTGTTAAATGAAAATGAATTTTGGAGGGTCGACCAACCCAACCCAACATAGCATTCGTTATAGTGGCTTGAAGGTTAATTAGTGTAAATATTAGAGTAAATTACTCGGATGGTCCTTGTGGTTTGCTAAAATTTCACTTTTGGTCCTCAGGAATAAAAAAGTTACTCTTGTGGTCTCACACATTTGGTCCTTAGGGCTCATGTTTAGACCAAATGTGTTATAACTGGCGTGAGCCCTAAGGACCAAATGTTTTGTAAAGTGCCAAAAGTTTAGTACCATAAGAGTAATTTTTGGCTCTTAGGGGACCAAAATTGAAATTCTAGCAAAACAGAAGGACTATCCAAGTAATTTACTCAAATATCATATACTAATCTAAATGACTGAAAATTCTGCAAGATGACCTTGAGGTTTCAAATTTAAATTCCACTATTAATTTATCATTCCTAAATCAGTTTTCTATTTTATTTGAAGCATCCATGATCAAATCTTTGGTGATTTCCATAGTTATGTTCATTAAGAATCTAAAGTATTACTGCATCATTGAATTCAAACTCAATATATTGGAAACAAAATGACAAAAGTGACCAAAATCTTTTGCAGGTTGGTGGTATGGTGTTATAGGACACATGGAAACATGTGATGCTAATGACACTTATTGCAGATGCCACGAAAGCGGTGAGTCGATCTTCCATTTTTATTTTATAAAATCATAAGTGTAAATTTGTCTTTTTTCATTACTTAATTTGTCTTGATATGAATTATGTGTTATCCCAATGGGTCAAATTTAAAACTTTTAAAAAGCGAAGCAGGTCAAAAAGGATCCACTGGTCATTAATAGGAGAGGATCCATTGAAAACACAATTTTGCTTAAAAACATAAAAAAATTTACATTACCAAAAACCAAAATACAGTACAATTAAACAAAAAATACAACACAAAGCGTGTCAAAAAGGATCCACTGGTCATTGTGGTGTATTTTGTCTTTTTGTAGTGCATTTTGTTTTATGTACTGGATTTTTGTTTTTATATTTTTAGGCAAAACTGTGTTTTTATTTGATCATGTCCCAGTCGTATACAACTATACAAGTTATTTTTAGAAGTTAAAAATATATATACTGGTAACCCAACCAATCGACTTGACCCATTTCGACCCGTTATTCAACAACACTGCCATTTTTCTAGCTCTAAAAAATTACATGACACTAATATTAGATTAATATTGGTTGAAAAATAAAATAAAATAAAATTTACAAACGCTAATGTGACAGATACGGTTGTACTAGAGTTCAAGCAGTATGCACTTGGGTCACGATGGAGACACATGATGATCAACAGAAATGATCATCGCGAAGAAGGAAACGAGACCGATGGGTTTTATGGAGGAATTAAAAAACTATATAACAAAGATGAGATATCTATGTGGCAGCGATTTTCGCCAACTGATACATTGGAATAACTAAGCATATTTTTTTCATAAATTTTTTTTAGCAATTAGATGGGTGTTTTTTTGTAGAGTTATGTTGACTAATTGGAGAAATTGTGATATGAGCTCACACTACACCTGCAAATGTATTCTTTTGGGATATATACAAAAACTTCATCCACCTCCTTTTTGTCTAATCAACTTTTATGTGCTTCTTTAACTAATTAGTAAATCATCATCATCGTCTTAGTATATTCCATTGAAAAGTAGGCTCTGAGGAGGGTAGATGGTAGATGTAGACAATCTTATCTCTACCCCATAGGATAAAGAGGCTGCTTTCGATGAGACCCCCGACTCATTTTGTCTGATTAACCGTGTATCGAAACTTTTAACGTTATTTTCACAAAAATAAGTAAAATAACGTTTAAATTAGTGCAATTTTACTTTTGCCCCTCAAAAGCCCGCACATATATACATTATATGCGCGCACCGCAAACATGACATGTTTAACTAATTAGTAACTAATATTATAATCAACTTCGTATTCTATGTATGTGAATAGATAAATGTGATCAACATATATCCTAATAATCAACTTCATATTCATTAGTATGTGGAGATAAATGTGATCAACATATATCGGCTCTTGAAAGTCCAACCACATATAATAACGCTCCACAAAAATAAAATAAAATAAATAAAAAACAGAACCTGTGAGAAAAAATTCATATTTACTAGAAATCTATCATACACATATCGAAAATTCCAGAAAAAAACGTATATAAATAATTACCACGGATGTAACACAAAAAATAAACTCATGATGATGACACAAATTTCACATCTCATATCTAACAACACAAATCTTAAGCAAAACTAGTTGAATTAATTCATTAAAATGATCTTACAACAAAAATCAGACAGTTACCCACACAGCAGTAACTACCTTGTTACAAATGAATCTGAAATCAATAACCAAAGGAAAAATAACTAGAAAAACATAAAAAGACAAAATTTTCTCTCTGAAACTAATACGACTTAAACCTGACCAAAACACCCTCACGTTAAATCATTTTAAAGCGCAAGTGCACAAGTAGCCATTAGCAATGCGATTACACAACTTTAACGGGGAAGTTGAAAACGATGCACCACCATAAGCACTCATAGACCCTCTAGTACTTGAACAAACCTCCGGTTGACCGACACTCACAACCGGCTTAATATCTTGAGGAGAAGAAGATGGTAGTTTTATGCAATCAATTTCTCTAAAAATACCAACCACCAAAATCACTTTCGTTGCCGCTAGTACTCTGCCAGCAACAATTCCACCAACCGCGTTTCCCTCACCATCTAAAAAATAAATAACATGACCTGCAGACGACACAGGTTCATGAAAATTCCCCTTAAGAGACAACAAGTCAAAAACGCCTTTATAACTTACAACAGACGATATTTGAGGCCGGTAGACGGTTAGGTTGTGAACCAAACCATGTATGCTAATAACATTAACCTTAAAATGTTTAGCAAAATCCAAAACAGCATTGATGACATCAGCACCAATAGCAACTTCAAGGACCTTTATCTGTAGAGTTACACCATCTTGTTGCACACCTGCAGAAGGTTCCGGATCTTTGCGTTTGTTTTTTGACCCAACGGGTCTGCCTCGACGTTTTGAGGCGTGTAAATAGTTCTCCATTGAGAGAAGATAATGAAAATGAAGTTAAATGCTACCATTCGTTATATACGGGTCCCTTAATGTCTTGTACATTGAACATGGTGTGAATTTTGTGAAATATTTTGGAATAAAATGCGGATACGCGCTTAAATTCTAACGATTTCAATTTTGTTCATCTTGTAATAAGGATAATTTGATTTCGTTTTGACCATTTCGTACCGTTTGCTAGGTTGTCAACATAGAAATAGAAATTTAATTAAACGAATGATTGATTGTTTTGCTAGACCCAGACCCAGACTGTTATGGAATTTCTTTAATGATTATAATCTCGACCGTATATTTAAAGATTTAATATTAATTATTTTTTTTTAACTAAGGTTGACTATTTGACTGTATTTCTAGGTATTTCCTGTATTTTAGTAAATGTAATAGTTTTTCGTAATAACTGGTAGTGTACCATTTCTTTAAACATCCAATTAATATTATTAATATGTGCATATTTCATTATTATCCTTTTGTATAGTGTATAACTTCAACCAATATTGGTCTAAACAAACAAAGTAAAATCTTACGCATGCCAAAGCTATTAGCAGGGTTCAGAATGGTGGGATGAGGGCAAACCTGTCATATATCACATATAGGAGAATATAAGGGCTTCTCTCGCTGGAACCCTAGGCTCCAAAACCTTTTTTATTTCGGCGAGTCAATGTCATATAGTAATCCTATTATAACATAAAATGTAGCTAAGGGAATCAATTAACAGACAAACAACGAACAAATAGCAGCAATCATACCCAGTAAAATCCCACTTGGCTATTGGTAGGGTTTGTGTAGGTGGAATGTACGCAAACCTTACCTTTATCTCTAAAAAGAAAGTGGTACTGATAATGATAAAGATAAACTACTGTGAACATAAAGTATTGGTGTATTTATAGGTTCACACCTTTTTATTAAGGGGAATTCCCAACATATCCTTTTGTTGGAATGGATACGAAACCACATTAGCGTTCTTTAGAGACCGAGCAAGTAATAGTCAGAGGTAAGAATAAATCAACTCAATTGATTTTATGTTAATTCTTAAATTAGTCCAACTCATTCCACTTCAATACTCTAATATGATAAGGGGTGTGAGAACCATAAGTAAATTGTGACTGAACCTAAATGAGCATGAGTTGAACCCTAATATTGGTAAATTCACAAACCTTCCTGGTCGTTCACGTGTAGACGGGCCATTGTAGCTTAAAGTTACCATCTGTCAATAGTTGAAACGAAACGAAACTCACGAGTCACGAGGACACTTTCTAATGCACCATTTTCAACGAAGAGGGTGCAGTTGAAAACGGTGCACACTAGCCCATATGGATATCTAGGGTTTTATTCAATTGAAAATCAATACTAAATCCTAATGATATATTCATATACATATATTCTCACTAGCAATTACGAGTATGCATTCAGAGCCGTTTTTTATTGCACCAAATAGCATGTTATGGCTAGATGTTATGTGGCTCATTAAATGGTACAAAACACCTTCATGGAAGATGATGCTAACACCAAATTATGAATCTAATAAACTCTTATCAAAACTCTAAGGCCCTTAGATTAAGCTATTTAAAGACTGTTACGATTTTGTAAATGGGTGTTTATGTTTCATGTTTGGATGTGTTCCAAACTGACTATTGCAAACTAGTGAATCTCAATTGGATAATCATAAATCATGTGATTAAAATTCACCCGGTGGTATGGTAGTTTTTCTTTTACCGTAAATGAAAAGGTTTTTGCAGCAATTCGTTCAGCTAATATTGTTTTGACCATAAAAGTTTAAAACAGGTGCTAAATTAATTTTGAAGCAAATCCAATTAACTAAACAGAGCATACTTCTAAAAAATGGAGTAGAAAACATCGGTTAGACCTAATTACATATAAAACGAATCGCTTTCATCTGCCTCTTTCAATCCACCTCATATAAACAATACATTGCATGCAGAAAATTAATTATTACCAATTTACACTCTTAATTGAAGCTAGATTTGAATGAAGACGCACCAAGAATCGAAATTGTCCTGAACGCAGGTGATCATAGAAAATCATCATGAGTATTCTAGAGTAGAAAGACTTACTTGGTGGATATTATTACTTGTATGTGAGGTAACCTCCAAAATCACTGAAAGAAACAAGCTTGAATACCATTACAGAAGCACGCAGAATGAAATTTTGGTTGGGATATTTGGTGACATCAAAGATTCAAAGGGTTGTGAGATCAAGTCAAGAAACTCGTGGAATGCGTAGAAATCGCTAGGCGCTAGTCGATCTATCAGGTGGTGACAATGGATTAGTCGGAATTAATAGGATTGGAAGTTTTAAATGTAATTTTTAAAAAAATTAATATATACTCATAGTAATATGAATATAATACTTTAAAGTTCACATAAATAAGTCAAATTATGTAATTATAACTAGTTTTGTTCAATGTGACCACATTTGGTTAACTTTCAAACAAAATCACGATGTTAAAGAGCATCTATTTTGACCGATGAAAATGATTGATGATAATCGGTCATTAATCGGTGATAGGGGATTAGCGATTAATCGGCTGGTAATCGGGATTTTTACAACCATGGTTTCAATAGTTTGTAGAAAGTAGCTAAAATAACTCTACTTGAGACGTATTACGTTGAGTTGGCTCATTTTGTAACCGAGTCGAGCTCGATGCAGGCTTTGCTCGATTTTGGGTTCGGCTTGTTTAACTTCAAGCTCAAGCTCGAGCTTGAGGCATGCCGAGCTGTCTCCTTTTATTTTGAGCTAGAGCTTGAACCCACCATGGCTCGACTCGGTTCAGGTATATTTTTTTAGCTAAAATCACTCTCCGCCACGCTTCATATTCTTCATTTTTATATCGTTGCCACCACTTATATAAAAGAAATGCCCATGTCATTTAAGCAGACCAGATCTAAGACCCCCAAAATACTT
>WOUH02054297.1:0-11081 GCA_009936405.2 Stevia rebaudiana
TGAATACATAGTATGTGTGTGTGTATGTAATCTCCCCCGAGTTATAAAACAGTAAAAACATGTATTGAAAGAGGGGCTGTGAACTCACCTTATAAGCGGTATGACAGTAGGGAGAGAAAGCGAGAATAAGAGAATCAACGGTCGGCTTGGCGGAACCTCCGCGTTCCTTGCAACCAGCGAGCGGTTATCAGGCGAATTGGACATCCGATTATGATCTTTAACACAGGATCCTCTATTTATAGGCAAAATCGACATTTCCACGCGTGTCGCGCCGTTTTAGGCCACGCGTGTCGCGCCGTTTTAGGCCAAACGGTGCGCTCCACGCGTAGCCGTTTAACTTAATGACGAAGCTGCCGACCTTGGGTTCCCACGTGCCACACGCCACTTGGAGGAGGGTATCCGCGCGCCACGTGTGGATCTACACGTTACGTGCCACCTGGGTGTGGCAACCCGCGCGACGTGCGTGGGTGTCTGGTGATTTGGCCCTCTCGTTTGCTGCCACGTGTACGCTGACTCACCTGTGGTCGTCTGACACGTGTCCCAGTCGAGTACCACACGCATTTGGATGCTGACACATGGCCTCGGTCCAATCACGATGTGCCACGTCATCCCAGGTCTCGATCGGTCAGTTGGGTTAACTTTAAACGCGTTTTCCCGCTTCGTTCGAACTCCGTTTCGCGCTCGGTTTTCGCCTACATTCACGATTTTCCGTTTCGCATCTACCCCCATTGGTTTCATATCCAAAGGAGGTGTCGGGATTTCAGGCTTTTGGAACGTTGCACCGTTTTGCGTGCAACTTTCAAACCGTCGATCGTATCGAAATTCCGTATACACTCAAATGATTCTAAATATGTTTTAGAATGTAATGATAATATTTGTCTCGAATAAATATTGGATTAAATTAAGGTGACGGCGAGATTTCGAGTCGCCCGAGGCCAGAATTTGATCGGAACGGTGCCGGAAAATGGCCAGTTGTTATAGTCTCCTCATGTTATAGAAATTTCTTCCCGAAATTTAGAGTTAGCTATTCCTCTCCAGGAATAGGTGGGGATACTATCGTGTGCTCATGTTTTCGTCCCCGTGTCATGAATTTTGTCCGATCTTTGTTCTTACGAGTTGTTTGACCTTACCGTCAAATGATATCGAGGAAAAGTAATGTTTTCCATTAATGCATATGTCATTTGATCAGAATGTCTAGAGACTCATCCACGAAACAATTCTTAAGTACGAGTATGGTGGTTGAGTTTGTATGATCAATTAAAGGATTTCGGATGTTAGCGTTATCTTCTTTTCAAAAGCGTATATACTCTTCCAGTGTATATCTTTCTAAAAGAACTTCCGTTGCTAACCTGAGTCTTAAGAGGTTGTTATTGACATAGCCTTTCTTGACGATATGAATTCGAGAACTTCATCAGTTGAGTATTGAATCATCTCAAGGCGGATGATTGATTTCAAGAGTTGTGTCATCCACCTTCTTTCAAGGTGATGTGCTTTTGCATGCCTCAATCCGAGCACGTTAGATACTAGTTGTCGAACAAGAGTTCTATTAGAAAGATATGTATCCCAACTGCCGTTTGAAATCTACTATACGGTTCCTTAGTATAACTCCAGGGGTTTGTATAGTTCTTTTCCGTTTGGCATTAGCTTGGGGGAGTTGAATAAGCACTATCTTGTTGAAAGGCTCTATACATCTGCCCTTTCTCAGCTACAGTTTTCAGACTCAAACGCATATCAATGCCTTGTCTGGGATGTATGCCGAATCTCACTGTGAAGCAATTGTCCCTATCGGAAATAGTTGATATGGGTACACCATGCTTCGTTTGGAGATCTTTGGCAAGGTTTTCATTTTGTAACTTCTGTGTATGAAGTGTGTTGATTTGGTCAACCTATCAACAGTGACCCAAATCGATTGTTTGATGTTCGAGGGAGTTCCGAAAGAAGTCTATAGAAATCTATTTCTATTTCCATAGCGGAATTTCCAGTTGTTCTAACACTTCAGATGGTTTCTAATGTTTGATCTTAACCTCTCACCAGGTTAAAGCATCGACTAATGTTAGATCGAAATCATAATACTCCTTATCCGCTCCAGGATATTATGAGTATTTGGATGTACGGGTTTTACTGAGTATAAGATTTCTTAAATTGCCAAACCTTGGAAGCTAAGTATGATTCGAGTCTCGGCTAACTCCTGATGTCTTTTCTTACTTTTTAGGGATTTGCTCCCCATGTTAGAGTCATTGAGTGCTCTGAGTTGAGCTTCTTGAGATTTTGTTGTTATATCTGAAAGAATGGTCATGCCTAACGCATTGACTTTGAAATGTTTTGGCTTTGCTTTTCAAGATGCCATTCACAATGTCGTCATTACTTGGATGATATTCGTAGTAATTCGTGTTTGCCTTTTGTTTGGAGTGAACATGCACTAGATATCGGTGTATATTGTGCATTTCGTAACAAGAGAGCAAAATTTCTGTACTTAACTCGGTGATCATGAGTAGTGAAATTTTCTCTTGGGAATGTATATGCTATATCCTCATTGTCTTGCAAGAGTATTTATCTTAACTCTTGTTGTGAAGTGTCGTATTAGAGGATGAATCCTTCTATTCTATCGTGAAGAGATAGGATTGAAGTGTTGTTTTAACAGTGGGAAGGCTGATTCTTCTAATCGCCTTATTCGAACCTCTTTACCCCTTCCGGGTTGTGAGTTATGAATAATTTCTACTGAGGAGGTTTTGATGAGTCGTTCATGATGGTTGGCCAAATCTAAGGATTGCCACACTTCAGTTGATGTTTTCGGTGCCTGACTTGAATAAGAGTTCCTTTCTCACTAATGACATGATTTTAGGATTGAATTTCTTGTATCTAGAATCCATAGCGTGTAACTGCTATATTCTATGTTGTTTCGGATTCAAGTGTTATTCGTGTTATTCGAACAATGAATTCGTTAAGGTAGGGTCTACACACCCGTATCCGTACGGCTTATAGACGTAACTAGGATGTTAGTTAGCCCGAACGACATAACTGTGAATTCATAGTTTCCGAAAGGCAATATCTGAAATACCCTGAGGGTTAACGTAACTTAAGTCAACCGTTTGGGATTCATGAAGATGATCAAATAAGCCATCGATCCGTGGATGCTTACTATTGATCCAGAGTTTAGTTTGTGATAATCGGTATACATTAGGAAGGATCAGTCTTTACCTTTGACAAACAGGATCGAATTCTCTCAAAGCGAGAAGTTTTGACTAATGAATCCTTTATCTAGGAGTTTTGATAGTTGTGTATATCGGAAGGCGTTAATCTGTACAATACTCGTGCTACAGATCCAGCCCAGGCTATCAATTTGATTTAGGAGGAAGCCAATTGTACTGGTGGTTAATCCGAGTAACTCTGTCTGGGTGTTTCTTGAAGACATGTGTATTAACCCTTATGTAAACCATTCGGGGTTTCTATGTTGTAGTTTAGTCCGTGATATTTGTCTTATCTCCTTGGACTCATAGAAATATTTTAGTTGGGAGTGGTATGTGGACAATCAATTCCTGACAAATTGATTCCCGTGTGGCTCTTGGGAAATGAATGGGGAGTAGTTCGGTTCGGTAAGTGTGATTATTCCAGTTTAAACATATCCGGTTGGGTTATATTAACTCAGAGTAGTTGATGTAGTATCAGGTGATGGATTTGTGGGTATATTACTTCTCTTGGTGATACTAGGATGGTGGTATAGGTCGATGTATTTCAATGATGAATGTGATGGTTAACTGGTTATCAACTATGTTTTGTTATCTGAGTGGTCTGATTCTGCTATGGGTTACTCGAATGGGTATGAGTTGTGGTTTGTGCAATCCGGGTTTGTGATTTGTATAACTGATGAGTAGTTTAGTCTTAGTCTTGGTAGGTTGATAACACAAGGTGATCTAAGTTGGTTTTGAGATGTGATAAACATGGTAATCGAACAAACGAAAACGTACTGATCATCAGTAAGAGGTGGGATCGTGTTTAGGTAAGCTCGTCTAAAAAGCGTGATCCCCTCAACAAGTTCACTTATAGACGATATAAACTTTGATGTATGTGATAACTTCCTTACATCTCATTGGTAGACCTAGGATAATCTCTCCCTTATTATCCGAATGATTTCATTCATACAACCCCTTCTGATACTTGGAACACGTATCTTATCATGAGATACCAGCATCTCCCTCTGAGATGTATACATACGTGTCGATTTGCCGGGGTGAAAGTGTTTAGAATGGTATGATGAATAGCACTCGGATTGACGAATGAGTGCTCTATTACGAGTATTGCCTCCGGACAATTGAATTCAAGGTTATTCTGTGTTCCACGAGACATCTAATGTTATGATCTCAGAACGAAATTTAACTTGAATCGGAGATTTGTATTGTCCCTATGACCCTATGATGTGTACGTGTTTAACTGATAGAAATGAATATGTCGACCGAATTCTCCATAAGTTGCGGTAATATACTTTCGATTGAATGACTCCAAGTGTTTATGTGCACCGTGCTTAAGCTGACGGTTACTTTAGATTTTGATCCGAATGGATGAATGTGAGTACCTGCTGAAGGTATCGTAGTTATATTGAAATAAACGGGTCAAACTAAACGTAAGTTGCATATGGGTTGGATTTCCTTAGGTCAGTTGGTATCATTACATATCTTGGTATCATAAGTATCTTAACCCTCCATAGAAGTATACCAGAATTCACGCGTACCTATAAATTCACGATTACGTTGTACACCATAATCGTCAATTTACCTTACATAGGTATTCTAGTTCCTCCTATTTCAAACTGTCAAGTACTTCTGATCTCTAAGTTTTTTCCAGGGTCTACTATGGGTAATTCTAGTGTGTAGCTGTGTCTTGTTAGAAGTGCATCCATTCCTTCGAACTGAAGCGACACGTAGTGTACTCTGAGTGGTTTAGGCGTTTTGCTGAATGATAGGGAATCAAATGAAATGACCATTCTAGGTCCGAGTCGTTTGATCAGTGTTGAACTTCCCTATGATTCGTATGTGGATGTTACCTCTTGCACCTAAGACTGGTGATCCTTTAAACTTGAATCCGTTGTACGTACAGGATTTGTAAATCGGAAAGATATTGATTTATCCCTTCAAGGTGAAGGTCAGTGTGATGTTTTGAGGGTATGGTGTTGTGAACAAGAATAAAAGGGGAATAGTTTTGGTGAAAGAACTCGCTTCTTTCTGATCCATGATGATGTTGAGTAACTACCCCCAACCTGGGTAATACTTCCTGTTGAGTAACTACCCTTAACCCGGGTAATACTCCCTGCTGAGTAACTACCCCTAATCCGGGTAATACTCCCTATTGCATAACGTTTCCCTACGTGGTGATGTCTTTCACAATGTCTCTCGGATTCCTCGTCTTCAATCAGTAATAGCGAAGATGCTTCCTAAGGTTTCGTCTCATAGCAACGAGTACTAGTTGGATGATACCACAGTCGCCATGACTTGGTAGAAGTAGAAGAGTAACAACTCTTGCTTTGATGTGTGTAGAGGATGATGGTGTCGTGTTTAACTCATTGAGCAATATATTGCTTGAACGTGTTAGCGTAACGTGTATATTCGTGGGTAGAGCCTACAGTTATAGTCTAAGTCTAATCATTTAACTTAGGTCACTATAACCAGGATCGAGCACATTGATTAAAAGATAAACTCAGAATACATGACTTACAGTGCATGTGTATTTTCGTAGTCCAGTGTATTGTTGCGGAAGCGTAACATTGCATAGCCAATACCATGGCTTGATTTCATTACCTGAGATTACATACAGTTTTGAAAATGGTCAGCTATAAAGCTGGTGAGTTCACAGGTTTTGTATCATGTAATAAACCATTGTAAAATAGATTCCGTATGTTTGTTCATCACTTGAATGAGCATTTCAAGTATGTTTAGTCCCATGCTTATAGTTGAGCAGGTTTCGGAATCATCGGTGAAACCTCTCGGAAAATATGTGAGCTTATTGATTAATATTACCTCTTTAATATTAATTATTTATGAAAGCCACTGAATTACCTCAGTGCTTTGTTAAGACCACAATACCATTTGTGATACTGTGGATCAGACAGTTTCCAAAGTTTGTTATTACCATAAAAGTTCTGGCACCGAAGCGTGATTGTGTTTGCCTCACATATAACTGCCAATCGTTATATAAAAGGAGCTAATAATGCATACGCGTAACGGTTACGTTGTTACCGCATGGGGATAATCAGTTCCCAGTAGTACTACCCATTATTACCCTGCCACCCTGTGTTAACGGTCCAGTACAAACGTTGAGGACTTTTGCATGGCATGTTTATAATTTATGTAATAACCCGACGGTCATTGTGTCTTAACCTTGACATGTATATGTAATCTCCCGCATATTGTAAAACAGTAAAACGTTAATTAAAGAGGGGTCGTGAGACTCACCTTATAAGACGATATAATGGTAGAGAGAGAATACGGTAATACGAGAATATGAGAATCAACGATCGATGAGCAGAACCTCCGCGACACTTGCAATAAATGAGCGATTTAACGAGCGATTCGGTAACCCGATTAGGAATTCGACAGAGAATAATGATCTGTGTGTTTGTTTATGATTCGAGTGACTGACGCACAAATGACCAGTTCGAGATCCTCTATTTATAGGCACATTCTGGATTCTATGCGTGCCGCGCAGGGTATGGCCCTGCGGTGCACGACGCGTGTAGCCGTTTAGCGCGCAGGTGTGTGGTCCCCTAGGCCGTACGACGCGCGTAGCCGTCGTGTGGTCCCGGGCCACTCCAAAGCAGCCACGTGTCGCCCCGTCACCATCCCGAACCTACCACGTGTCTCTGGTGTTGCCACATGAACTGTGGAGCTGCCACGTGGGTCCCGAACCACCCACATGGTGACACGTCATCCCCGGGCCTCGATCAGTCAGTCGGGTTAACTTCAAACGCGTTTTCCCGCTTCGTTCGAACTCTGTTTTGCACGCGGTTTTCGCCTATGTTCACGATTTTCCATTCCGGATCTAACCCTCTTGGTTTCACCTCAAAAGGAGGTGTCGGGATTTCGGGCCTATGAAACGTTGCACCTTTTTGCGTGTAACTTTCAAACTGTCGCTCGTATCGAAATTCCGCATACACTCAAACAAATCGAAATACGTATTAGAATATAATAAGACTATTTATTTCATATAAATAACAAATTAAAGATGGTGTATCGCCGGATGACAATAGTCAAAGGTCGGAATCTGATCGGTCAACTACCGGAAAACAGCAAGTTGTTATAATCAAACACCCGCACCTGCTCCATATCATGACCTTTCTTCAAAATAATCATTGCTTCACACGTACTCGGATCATAATACCATCGATCAAGATCTTTACAAAAATCTTGAGGCATATGGCGCAAAGGAATCTTCTTCATGATAACTGGTGGTTGGAACTTCAATACAACTTTTGGCTTCTTGGTAATCGGATGAGTTTACGTGGCACTGAAAACATTCTTTGGAATATGTGGTTTGAAGTTCTTCCAACCGGCACAGTATTCAAACTTGAGTTGCCTTTTGAACCACTCTGCAAAACCACTATTACCCGAATCACCTCTTCTAACTTGCTTCAATCGCTAAAGCTTGGAAATCAAAGAAAGGAAGTGAACGAATATCAAAATGTCTCATATTGAATACCTTTTTCACCTTTTATTGCATAGCATCTAAAGTCATCCATATATGCCTAGCTAATAATCTTGCCCTCTGCATATCCAGCTTTATTGCAAAGTTAAGTAACTTGTTTGCTTATAAAAGGTTTAGCCCCATGCTTTGCGATCAAATCTTGTTTGTATTCCAACAATCTTTTATACACTTATTTCTTAACCTCTTCAGCACCGTCAACCATGCTTTTCAATGATCTTGATATTGAAATTGGTTGTGAATCTTCAATTTCATCAGTCAACAAGAGTTCTTGCAAGGTTAGAAGAGTTTTATCTAACTAACCAAAGTTTTCAGTATATTCTTCCGTGGTAATATCTCTTCGTGTTCTTCTTGAAGATTACATGTTGGAGCATCAGATGGAAACCCAAATGGTTAATAACAACTTCTTGCTTACTTATCTCAAACAACTCAGCCACTTGACCAACTGTTAGAGTATGAATAATCTTGCCTAATTTGATTTCAACAGTTTGATCACCATCTTTTAAAGTTCCCACTTCTTTTTCCGATTCCTTTAAGTTTGTTCTAGTTCTTGGATACTTAACTCCCCCGCAAATTCAGAACCACTTTTACCTTCTTTTTTCTTGCGCCTTAATTCAAGAGGTGGACTATCACAATCATCATCATCATCATGATTTGATTTATCACATTCCTCATCCTCATCATTGCCATCATCATCATTCTCATCATCCTCATCCTCTTCATCTTCAATTTCATCTTCATCTTCATTGCCTGACTTATCATCCAAACGTTTTTTCAAAGCAAGAACAGAAGCTTTTAAGATCTTGTTTTCTTTTTTAAGTTTATCTATATGCGTTGAGTTTTCACTGACTTGAGTTTGCAGTTTATCATTGAAAGCATATAAGATCCTTCGATGTTGATCTGATTCATCACATCGTTTGGATAATGGTTCAACCAAAGACTTCAACACATCAATCTTTTATTGCAATGTCGTAACATTTGGAGATGCACTCGTTGATGGAGATAATTTGATTGTTAAAGGTGTAGAGGTTGTTTGCAAAGCTGGAGATGTTGTGTATATATGCATAGACATCACAGAAGAACCTCCAAAAACCTGATTCAAACTTGAGAAATTTTAAGAAACTAGAATATCAGGTTGTGGTTTAGTTACCGGAGTTGTAACCACAGTTGTGACAAAGGTTTTAAATTGAAAATAAGTTGTACGTAAAAATAAGTGTTTGCAGTTCATATGACAACATGGTAAGCATAGTATTCATGTTAAAACAAACAGAGTATTCATAGTTTAAAAACAAGGGCAATCTCAAACGCAACGTCCAAAGACATGTGCAAGATTGTCATGGCTGCCTAACGAACGAAGAACGAACACCCGAGGATCACACAATAAAAGAACAACAAAATCTGGAAAACCACAATGTCACGGTATGCGCAAGATGGGCGTGTGACGCCGCGTGTAGCGCCCTAATCCGGAAAAGCAAAATGGTCCTCCCGACGATTTTGTCCCGCACTGTACTCGCGGGAAGTGGTCTAGCCTCCACGCGACGCGTAGGAGGCTGTAAAACCGCAAAAACCCTAATTTTTAAGTTATAAATAGAACACGGTCCAAAGGGTTTAGGATTTCGACTTCTGGAGAAACTTTGGCCGATTCAAGGTGTTTAAGCTGCTGGTATAATCAAGTTAGGAACTTGGGATTGTTTGGAAGCTTAATTTGGTTGGTTTTTAGTTGTTTGAGTTTTGTTTAATTGTTTGACTTTGATTTCTACTCAATTCTTCTGTTTTGAACGATGATTAATGTTAATAATATGATTTCTATGATTGAATCAATGATAATGCTTGGCTAAATTCGTATTAATTGCCTAGGCAATGGTTGATTGTATGTTTTCATGTTTTTGATGATGATTTGGACAATGATACTTTGTAATTGGATGTAATCAATTAAAATACATTTAGTAATTGATCACATATCAGTCTAGGTAATGGTAATTGATTACCAATTTAAGCATATGTCTAATTTGTCTATAAGCTAGGTTGATTTTTTGTCTAAAGTCCAATTTAAATTGCCTTTGCGTTCTTGAGACCGAGAGGGTATAGGATTAGGTTGTCTAACTGTTGGTTTCGGTAATTTGGGTAGACCGAGAGGGTAACCTAAGTTAATTGGACTAGTAATTAGCAATTGAAAGTGTGAGTTGATTATTAGTTGTAGTTTTGATGCACGGTTTAGGCCGAGAGGAAAACCGAGTGTAAGGATACGCGATTACCGAATAGGTTAGGCCGAGAGGAAACCTAGTCCACTAATTTAGGGTGCTAACAAGTTAGTTAATAGGAGTCTTGGTTAGAGTGATTTAGGCAGAGAAGATAATTTCACCTAATTGACGTACGCCATTAATTAACTATTTAAAAGAAACCAAATCACAATTGTTGAGTCTATTGAATCATTATAAACTTGTTAATTGCATGATACTAGCCTAGGTGACTATCTCTTCTCATATTGTTGGTTAATTGCTTGTTTGATTGCTTGTTTGACTTTTAGTTGACTTTTGAGTAAATTGACTGTTTTGACCCTAGAAATTGACTAAGTTGCATGACCCTTCTTAGATCATGAGTGTGCCTTGGTTCTGTCCGTGAATCCTTGGACGATACTTGGTCTTACACTTCACACTACTAATACGATCGGTACACTTGCCGTTATATGTGTTGTTTAATCGTTTTTATAAATTTAATTCTTGATTGATTGCACACAATCAAGGTTTTTGCGATGTTACCGGGGACTCATTTAGGCACTTAGGGATTTTGTTAGGTCAATTTGCACAGTAGCTTTGAGATTCATTTGGTGTACGTTCGAGATGCACAAAAGTTTTTTGTTGAGATGTTTGAGAGAATCATTTGTTTCTTAGCAAAACTGGATATATCTTTTGGAATTCGTTAGATAGCTTGTATTATAAATCAACTTTACTGCCTAATTTATATGATCCTCAGATATACGTATGAAAGATGAAGGTTCAAGGTAAAAGACTAAAATTAGGACATTTATCTTTAATGTCTATACGTATGTTACAATACTATGACATTTTTCTTTAACTTCATTACGTAAGTTACATAAATATGACATTTATCTTTAACATCTATTTTACCTAAACCAATCGTGTGCTCACTGTGTCACATGGCTAAAGCTACGCATTTGCCATTTAATAATAATTCTAAGTGTGCATTCCACTCATTGGATAAAATTCATTGTGATCTATACTCCGGTCCAATCCGTTGAAAATTATAAATGCTATGTCATCTTCATTATGACTATTCCAGGTTTAGTTGGATGTATGTCAGGATCGGATCAGATCTGGATCTGAGATCTGATGATAACAATAAGCTATGATTTCAATTGATTACTAGGCGGA
>WOUH02054308.1:0-11080 GCA_009936405.2 Stevia rebaudiana
TAATCGGGTTACACTAGGGTACCGTTAGTTTTACAACAGTCCTAACACCGAAACTTGATCGTAAGCATAACACTAACCGACGGAAGATTTCCTCTAATCCTCGTTTTATCAACACATACAATTCATGGTGTTACAATTTAATTATCAATACTTTATCCTGATATAAATTATAGGATTGATTAAGGGCATTGATTTGATGAAATAAACACTCTTGATTTTACTTAGTTTAGTTCAAATCAATAACTAATTCATTATGAGATTTATTGTCTTTCATTTCATTCGAAACAAATTATTAGAATATTTATAAGATTTTTGATCTAAAAAGATATTTTTTTTTGTTGAGAATCGATAAAAAATGATTGAGCTATTTTTTTTTTATCAAACCACATATACTTTAACGAATTTATTACTAGTCTCATTCAAATTTTAAAAATGAAATGAGGTGTACTTTTCTCAAGTTTGACAAAAAAAAGACTAAATTTACTAAGCAAAAGTTTACAATCCTTTCAGGTATTTTATTACATGTAAAAAGTATAAAAGAAAGAAAATGGATATCATTTAGGTTCTTTATTTATTTTATTAAGCTTGATTTAGCATATTTTAAAGATATAAATTTTGAGAGATGAAGAAGGAGAACTAAAAGTTTCCTCCTCTACGTTCCTTTTTTAGCCACCAGAAATTATATCTACTAAAGGTTTTCTTTTGTTTTGCTTTTTTCGTCCTTGTTTTGATTGTTATGTATGTGTTTGCTTTCGGTTTATGCTTTCAAGTATTGCGATTTGGTGACGATCACTTTTACGACTAGGTATGTCTTAGGGTATTATGTTGGAATAACAACTTTCTATATAGGTTTTAGTGCTTCCAAAGCTCATTTTTGCAACAAACATTATACTCAGACCGTTATAAAATTCGGCATGCTACTGCCTAATAGAGCAAGTATAACACGATTTACACAATAAGAGTTTGGATACAATTCATGTAATTCTCTTTTAAGATTGATATGTGCAACCGGCAATGTGTATATATAGATAGATGCTATTCATTTGTTGTTAAAAAACGGATACTATGTTCATTTATAATTTAGAGATTATGCTTAAAAAATGTTTAGGAGATATTAACACAAAACGACAAAGGTTTACTCATTTCACAGGGTCATTACGCATCTACTATGGTTGTGGATTCTCACAAAGGTCAAGTAGTACACCTTGCTTACAGACCACACAAGTAAAAGATATACGTGAAAAAAAAATATCGTTAAAAAGGAAAACCGGCGATACCATCAACGCATGATCTTTTTCCACAGTCATTAATTGCATCTTTGACTATTCTTTAGAGAATTAATTACATGGATTCTTCATCGACAGGGAGTAAGCTCAGTCATTACAACTTGGGCAAAGCCGATTGCTTTCTTCCAGAGAATCTATGGCAACGTGAGAAGCTAAGTTTCTAATTTGATCACAAAAAATAGGTAGCTCAAAGCGCCAACCCTTCCTCTTAGACACTACTACTGATCAGCATGACTTTCTTTCTTGAGTAAGGTAAGGGATACAGAAACGTCCTCTTATACGGGATTCATTGTTGGGAAGAAGACGAAGTGATCCTGTGGTTTGCTCAAATTTTAATTTTGGTCCCAAGGATTGAGAAGTTACATGTTTAGTCCAATAGTTTGCACGATTGTAACATGTTTGGTCCATAGAGTGGATGTTAGTTAAGTTTTCTGTTAATATTTTAAGCTAGATTGAGTAAAATACCTTATGTTTTTAAAAATATCAAATTTGAATATTTATATATGAACCCATCTAAATTTTTGGACCTACCATCACTTCGCCCCCATTTTTTTTTTACCTTAACTCTAACTTCATAAAAGGAATCCAATTATCTTCTCTGGCAAAGGAGGATGATTCCGGTATTAAAGCCCACATTTCCTTAAAACAAAGAGAGTGAGTGAGCCCAAAACAGGAAACATGGAGAAACAAAGAGAGGAAGGCCCTGTTTGTTTGGGCTGACCGGAGTGCTGACCCGCTGACTCGGTCAGGTTGTTTGGTTCGACAGAAGGAGCCGCTGACCGAACCGGGTGTGCTGATCGAGTCGCTGTCCGGTGATGGCGATCGAGCATGGGCGGGAGCAAAAACGCGTGGACCGACGGGGGGCATCGATCGATCTGGAGTAAAAACTTGCTTCACTCGGACCCGGGTTTTCGAAGCTGTATTCGTGTCCACAGGTCGCACGGGCGACGCATTGTTTCAATGAATTTTCCTCGTCAGAAACCCGTTTTTTCACCCCCCTGCGCGCGGGTAGGTCATGGAGTAAAACAATACAAAGACATTCAATACTTTTCACCAAGTATCCACATATAAACACATCAATTTTCCTATCCCACACGAATGTGGGACAAGGGAAGCAACCACCCCTTTCACACTCTTATTTTCACACATGAAATCTAACTTATTCTTGTTGAAAATTTGGCTATTTTTATTGAATACAAAACACAATTTATGATTATTTTTATCATTCAGCAGAGTCAGATACAGAATCAAACAGCCAAGTTTCAGTCAGATGCAGACTCAGTCAGAACTTCTAACTGGGTCAGGTCTGACTGAGTCAGATCATACCCAGTCAGTCGAAACAAACAGCCCACGAAGTGATTTCGCATTGCCACGTCTCTAATCCCTCAATTTTGGAGACTATCACCATCGCACCCCACATCATTTTTTTTCTTTGGCCATCGTGAACGACCATCGTAGGCACCACCGGCCACATCCTTCTTCCCGTCTCCTAAAACTTCCAAAAAGAACATATATGAACTCCTAGAGAGATATAGTCGAGTCGACTTATATTGTTAACTAAAAATCAAGATAGAGAGATCTGGCTGGAAATGAAGATGAGTTTTTGAATCCGGTTGCTGATTACTTGATTGCTCAATCGATTTCTACGATTTGGAAGTTTGGTAAAGACACATGGGCTGTCGGGGGTGCTACGATGGTGGTATTTGAAATGGGTTCTTATATAAAAAATAAATATCTTTTTTACAAGATAAGGGTGCTTTAGCCAATTTGAATATATTTAACGGAAAACTTAACAGACATCCAATCTAGGGACCAAACGTAACACCAAGCGTGTTACGTTTGTGCAGACTATTAGACCAAACCTGTAATTTATCAAACCTAGAAACCAAAACTGAAATTATAACAAACCACAACAACCATTTGTGTAATTAATTATTCTTCCGATCACATATTCAAAGGTCAATAATTCAAAAAAGTTCTATTTTTCCGTCTAAATCTTATATACAGTTACTAGAAGTTACTAAGATGTGACATTTGTACATGCAATGGATATATGCCTTACTGCAACATGAAACGTGTATACATTTTTTTCTCATCGTACAAAACTAAGTGGGAGAACAGTTACCTTATAAATTCTTTTCTACATATGAAGAAGCTATATACAA
The DNA here is from genome assembly GCA_009936405.2 of Stevia rebaudiana. Lineage (NCBI taxonomy): Eukaryota > Viridiplantae > Streptophyta > Magnoliopsida > Asterales > Asteraceae > Stevia > Stevia rebaudiana. Next base: position 3,452 of record WOUH02054308.1, read on the forward strand.
CTTTTGTACACTATAAACAAACTCACTTTGCATCCTCTTCCCAATCATCCGATCAAAAGTTTCCTTCATTACTTATTTTCCTATAAACCAGTAGATATCACCATTACTCAGGTCATGACTTCTTGAAAGGTAGTGATCATCTTTTTCATTAATCACCAAAGTGATTTACTTTACACTTTTTTCACTAATACAGGATGGTGAACACCTTCTCCAACACAATATATCAAGAAAGTGTTTTTCGATCTTAGAATAATCTTACGTTAAAAAGGTAGTGACCGTGTCTCCATACCGAGATGGGTGTAGTGGGTAAATACAAGTACGCCTCACGACATGTTTATGAGGCTGCTTGTATCACTTGTATTTCTTTTTCTCTTTGATCTCGAACTTGACATTTGAGCTTTGTTTAAATGATATGAACACGAAAGAATACGAGACAGTTATATTAGATATTACTTGTATTTTCAAAAACTAAAAGAGTGACTGCAGTGATTCTAAAATCATTTCAATTCTTTTTGGTGTTAGATCGTTTATCTTTGTAGTAGCAAAAATATTTGTCCAACAGTTTGTTCTTCGAAATTATCTAGATGGGTTGATATACTTTTCTTTTATCTATCCACAATCATTTAATCTTAATATAGTACTTGAAGCGGCGGACCCAAGAAATTTTTTTACGGGGACGGAAATTTTTTATGGTCGTTTGAACATTGCTATATAATAATTTTTCTTGTGTTTTGGCCTTTTTGGTCGGTTTCGCTCGAATCGGATCGGGCCATGTGAAAAAGAAACAATCAGACAAAACTTCATATACAAGAATATAATTGCTAGTGGTGAGTTTTGTTTAATATATTAAAATTAATAACAAACTTATTTAATAGATGATAATTGTACGTTTGATTAGTTTATAATAATTAATAGTGGACTTGAACTTATTTAAACTGCGTTTATATTATTAGTTGGACATATTTTCAACTTGGGTTTTAATGTTTTATAACTATAATTAGAAATTAAAATTAGAATGGGGACGGATTGAGGGAACAAAAAATTTTATAAGGGTCGATCGGGATTTTAACATATATATATCACTGGAAGAAAATGGTTTAGGGTGGGCGGCTGCCCCCTACACTTACATGTGGCTACGCCACTGTACTTGGTAGAACCAAAGTGTGTATGTGACATGTATGTGATATATGATTATATTTTAAGCAACCATACTTATACATCTAGATATTCTTTTGTCATTGGAATAATTTAACAATTAACACGGTCGTTATTTCAACGTACGTAAGAGTCGTTGTTCATATGTGTATAATCTAACTCATTCTAAATAATGACACATGATAATATTTTTTATTTTATCTTAAATTATAAAATATATTTAAATTTGTATTTATATAATTAAGTATTTATCATATATATTAAAAATAGTAAACTTTTTTTTTTATTCTTGAAGTTTTCAATATTTAAAGTTACATCCTAACCATTAAGAAGCTATAAACCATTAAGAGGTAGCCTCTTAATGTTTCAATGGTTCATAGATATTTTTTTATGAATGATCAATACGAGACTCGTTATACTAATGTACCATTTGTAAACAAAAAGATTATCTATTGATATATACATATACGGGTGATCATAAGAGAACTACTTTTTTGTGCGAAAACTAAAACTTCCACTTAAATGAACTTTAAAAATTTCTTATTTTTTTATACGCTATTATTTTTAAGTGGTTTGAACCCTTAAATCACAAACCTTTTTTTATCTTTAATATAAGTAGAATGAAGTTATATTAAAAAAGTAAAAAATCACAATGTCAATACTACATATATGTCTTATACTTGCATTATATATAAATACATTAAAAAATTTGACAAAACTCTTATGGGAAACACGTAAACTAGTTCAAAATAGTAAAATATATGAATGAACATCATAAAAGAAATAAAAAGAAAAAAAGTTATATTTTTATGAAATGTGGATATGAATGCAAAGGAATACAATTTGTAAATTACCATCATATTACATATGTGTAGTATACTAGTATGTCATGTTGCATATATGATGCAATTATACTACATATATATAATATTGAACAACTTACGACACGATTTTTTCGGTCTTTTGATATAGAATCATTATACTCGTTTTGAAACTACATAAATTGTGATCCAATCGTGCAATCCGTCTAAAAAGAATAATAAAATATGAAGAAATAAGAAAATGCATAAAAACATAAGTATAATTTTTTAGTTTTCACACGAATGAATGGTTCTCAAATGCTATTTAGCTTACATTCGTATCATAATTTCTAATACCGTAAAAACATATTACAAAATATTACAATTAGAGATGTTAATGGAGACTATCTAGGAAAGGATGATTAGATTGTTCGCAACGCTGATAGGCTGTCTTTACATAATGCATCCTAGTCAGCATGCCATCTCAACTTTTCACTCATTCTCCCCACATTCACATTTATCTTCAACACTAAAATACCCATCCTTCCCACATGCAACCAATTTATACCAATATAAATATATATTGTGTGAGTAGAAAAAAGAAAAAAGAAGTATGGGGCCCACATAAATGTTAAGTGCAACGCATGTATGTAAGGGTGCTTGAATGCGGTACATGCACAACGACGTTTCAACTCCCAAGTGCTGCCTCCACGTCAGCTAAGGACATCCTCACAAGTGCAGTGTTGGAGGGAGAGTAAGAATTTTGTTTCGTGATTAGTGTCTATTAACTTCTCCCATGAATACTTATTAAATTTAAATAGCAAATATGGTACACGGATTATTATTTAAGGCTCTGTGTGCTGGTTGTGGTTAGGTGAGTGACCGGTGATGTGGCACCCCACTCACGCTCGCTTGAGGGTGACGAAGACTTGGGTGATGACCATCATCGGGCGTGGGCTCATTTGTTTTTTTCAACTAATTAAAATATAATACCTCAAATTTTCTACTTTTTACCCATCATCCCCACCCTCACTCACCCCATTACACACACAACTATAGATGCATAAACTGGTTTTAACTGGTCGAAGACCAGTTTTCCTATAAACGAACCGGTTATTCTTAAAGAACCTAAACCAGATTTTGGTGAACTGAACCGGTATCAAATCGGTTTCAGGAACCCCTAAACCCTATCCGATGGAACCGATCTGGTTTAGAACACCGAACCGGTTAACTGAAAAGACCGATTCCTAACCGGTTTTTAGTTTAAAAGAAAAGTTATTTTTTTAATTTTGCACAAAAACTTATAAAACAACTAAAATACAATTTACAAAATTACTAAAAAGTACTCTTATATTAATCAAAGTAAATTACGATAGCAAGTTTTATTACAACCACAATCACATAAACTTAATAACCTAAGAATATGATGCATAAAAACTAAAAAGGAGAAACATAAATCCGGGTTGTTGACTTGTTCTTTATATTATAATCATCGTGCCGGTTTCGAATATTTGCATTGAAATATATTCAACTTGGGGGATATTGAGCTTCAAGACTATTTTGACACATCCATCCGTCCAATTCTTATTCTTCAATAAAAAGTAGTAAGTCATTCCTTGTAAAGTTGGTCTTTGTCTTATTACGCTATCAAAAATCCCCCAAGTCTAATTCTTCCTAGTAGGTATGTCCCAATACGAACCTAAAAAGGTGGAATTCGTATCCGCATACTACTTTTGATAATTCGTAAATCTTTTATGGCTACTTAAAATTAATTATATGTGCAACACATCTCGTATGAAAAAAACCACCGTTACAAACCGGTTGATATTTAAGTATTAATTTTCTAACCGCATTTGTATTATTAGAGGCGTTATAAAAACTTATTGAATAATTTTTGTCTTGTAAATTAAACGTTTGAATCATATCGTCTAACATATATGTATAAACTCAAACCTCTCAAAAGCAATCGTATGATTCATCATTTGCCATGTAACGCGATCAACCCAATGTGCGGTCACGCAAAGATAAGATTGTGGCAAACCATGAGGAGTCGACCAAACACCGATTGTTAAGTTAGCACCACTTCTTAAATTTTGAAAACCCAAAATTAATTCTATTTTAGCTTGTTACAATTATCCTTGTCAAACGCGGGTTGTCAAAATGACTGAAATACAAAGCTTCGTGAAAACCAATTTGCCCATAATCTCTCGAACGACGAAGGGATCGAAATTCTAAATACCACTATTGGAAATTAATTCTGCATGATCCTCACCTGGGTTATTTTTTAACACAAGGCAATGCCTATTAGTGTGATTCCTCAAAGTTGAGTTTGATCGTGATTGTAAGAAAGCACCGTATAAAGCACCGTATCCTTTGCAACAAGCCTTTGTGTCACCGTTTACATTTCACATAGTTTGATTTTTGGAAAACATCTTTCTCTCGGGTTGTAGGTAGAATGTGCACACAAGTTGGTAGGTTTGAAGTGGAAGCGCCAACACCGCAGAACTTTGGACACCCCGTGAGCTTGCCATTAAGAATTTTGTAAAATAACGACAATGATTTTTAGTGTTTTGAGGTTTAGAGAGATGCAAGAGTAGTGATTGAATAAAAAAACCCAACCTATTTATAGTTTCATTGGATGAGAAACTTGTAAGTAAAAATAAAACGGCTAGAAATCAGTTCAAAACGGCTAGTATGTTATATATCAGGTGGCCTGTTAACCGCCTGTTTCAGCAAGGTATTTTTTGTGAACAACAGCTAGTTTAACAACTATATTAAGATGTTCAAACCGGTTAACCGGTTTTGGATCCGTTTCCCAAACCGATTTCATTTTAACGAGTTTTTGCTTTGGATCTTCGAAGAATTCCTAACTGACGGTTTCTCCAAACCACCCAAACCAGCTGTACAAACAAGTTCCAAAACGGTATCTGGTCGGTTAATCGTTTGTTTTCACTAACCCATCACTATTGTAAGCATACCTCTCTTTTGCATGACTCCTACGTGGCAAATGTTTACTCCCACCGTGTCTAACATATAAAAATAACTAAAATTACCTTTTAATTTTGTTGAAAGTGGGACAACTAATGCCAGCTTCTATCGAAAATGAGAATAGTAGAATTTTATGGTCCCCATTCCCCAATACCCATTAACCACCTGGAATTCAATTAGTTGTTCTTCCATCTAGTTGTTCTTCCATCTACGAATAGATGGGCACAAAAGAATCTTCGAATGCGAGCTGTACCACCCTAAAAGCCCAACGTACATCTCCACCTAACAATTGCATATGTTCTCTTAACCACATATGTATTCAATGCTGTCACAAAATATATTAGTATTTAAATGTAAATTACTTTTTTGTGTGTATTCGTGCCCGTAAGCCAACTAAATAAGTTTTGTAAATGCCATATAGCGGCAGGGCATATGATGACACTAACATTAAAAGATGGCCTCCAATGATGTTGTTGGAGGAGGCCCTTCGCCTAGGTGGCTGCAATGCGCTGAGGTGCGCAATGGTGGGAGCTAGAGAAAGGGCGCACGTGAAGGAGTGCAAGGAAAGACGCGATGGCATTTTGTAAATAAATGCAACTTTGAAAACATGCGCATAGTAAAATAGTCACACTTGCGTCAAAAGAAACCTCAGGCTCAACTGAATTGTCATTCTCTCTGATTCTCCGACGATCGTTTCTTCCGATGATTCTCCCTAATTCTCCGACAAATACACCGACGATTCTTAACTTCTCCGACCTAATCACTCTGATTCCGTCGTCCGACGAAGATGGAGTCTTCTTAGAACGTCGAGTCTACTCCAATTCAAGTTTCATTAATCGAAGAACAACAAACTGTAACCGAAGGGCGTTGGCATGACCCAACACCAACATTCATAGGTATGCGACCTAGCTAGCTGTTTTATTGTGTCATTACTGTGCATTGTGGTTTCATATGGATCATTGTGTCTATGCAACTGTCCTTTGTGTTATACGATTGTGTTATATCTTCTGTTTTTGCATCTATTCATTGTGTCATTGTGTTATACTTGTAGATGTGTAGGGTTTGTGACCTGATTAGGTGTGTTATTATACGATTGTGTTATATCTTCTATTTATGCATCGATTCATTGTGTCATTGTGTTATAATTGTAGATGTGTAGGGTTTGTAACCTGATTAGATGTATCATTGTGTTGTCACCGAAGATGGCCGGGATCTTGCCCAGAAATGTCGCTGGAGTTCGCCGGATTCGGGTGCCGGAAATCGCTCCTTTCTCTCTCTCTAGAACGTGTGTGGGTGTGTGGGGGAGAATGAAGTGTGGATGGAATCCGGTTCAAGGTTATCGAACAAGGAGGAGGCGCGTCCAAATAAGGAAAATGGGAAGAGTTGGAGACAGATAGAATCCAAGTTTCGACCCTGCAAGTTGAAAGTACGACATATACGCAAGAATTTAGAAACGTGTCCCGGGGCATCCTCATCGCCACGACCAAGAAACTGTGTAGTGTTGGCGATCGTATTCATGACGTATGAAGGAAACTGCCACGAATTCGCGTTGTCGGCTAACGCAACATTAGTGACCTGATTGCGGACACCTGTGAAACCATTGGTGGAGAGTTGATGGATGGTGTGGCGAGGTGGTTGATCTCCCATGGTAGCAGTATATGTAGAAGAAGGTGAAAGGGTTGAGAAGGTGTGTGTAGTGTAGAATCAGAAGAGGAAGAGGAACAATAAGGGGAAAAAGAAACGTGGTTGGAAGTTTACAACCTCGAGAGCGAGTCTCTTAGGCACGAGTGGAAGTAACGCTCGGGTTCTTCAAAGACTTCAAAAATGGGGGATTTAGAAGAACGAGTATGGTACATGCATTAGCAACAATTAATAAAAAGAAAACAATTAAAAAATTGACTAAGCAAATAACCAATCAAAATCACTAAGTGCCTAAATGAGTCCCCGACAACGGCGCCAAAAACTTGATGTGCATGATCATGGTGTGAAAACTCAAGTAATAAATTTATAATAAACGATCAAACAAATCCACACATAAAAGGCAAGTGTACCGATCGTATTGTAGAGGGAATGGAAGACCAAGTGTCATCCAAGAACTCAAAGGACGGAACCACAGGCACATTCTGAAAGGTGAAAGGTCATGCAACTTAGAACTAGGGGTATTTTGGTCTTTTAACAATCAAGCAGTCAAATACAGTCAAAAAAGCAAGCAAAAACTCAATAGACAATCAAATGAGGAAAAGGTAGCTACCTAGGCTAGTATCATGCAATCAATCAAGTGAAAATAGATCAAGGACTTAAGAATTGGTGATTTGTTTTCTTTTAATTAGTCAACTAATGGCGTATGTAAGTTATGTGGAACTATCTTCTCGGCCTAGACCACTACAACGAAGACTCCTATTAGATAACTTTATTAGCCCCCTAAAACTATTGGATTGGTTTCCTCTCGGCCTAACCTACCCGTAATCTAAGTTTCCCGTACCCGAACTTTCCTCTCGGCCTAAGTCGTCCACTAAAGACAACAACAAAAATAATCAAACACACTTTAATTGCTAAAGGCAAGACCAACTAACTTAGGGCATCCTCTTGGTCTACCCAAATTAAGCAATCCCACAGTAGACAACTAAATCCTATCTCCTCTCGGTCTCAAGGACGCAAAACGCAACTTAAACTAGCAAATTAACCA
>WOUH02054348.1:0-11075 GCA_009936405.2 Stevia rebaudiana
GACATTAAGTTGGAGGTTGTAATGTGATTTGAGATGGATATTCTCCCTTAAACGGATAGGTACTTAATCGGGTTACTCGGTTTCCGCTTCACGGATGGAATGCAGAAGCCATATGTTGTTGTTGTTCCAACTCTCGTCTATTGGTGTAAAGTCATTAGTGGTTACACCTTATTTGTAAATCCCTTTGAAATCTGGTCGTAGATGTCCTCCTTGTTCTTTTGGTCTCGCGATGTGAACGAAAGATAACTCTTAGAAGGATGATCGCAACTTTCCATGTCATTATTCGCACACTCGATCACGTGGTCTGTGGATATCATCGGTGTGTTGGATAGGCAGAAGGCACAACCCTAAGGGTTTGTTGTGATCACCTCCAGTTTGAAAAGTTTTTATATGAATGGTATTGCCTTGGCTTCTCAAGCGATGTTGATGTGGTTTCAGATTGTTATTTGAGTAGGAGTCCAACCCTTGCAACTGGTTGGATTGATTATTGTTAGGAGAGGATGGGTAATGGTTTTAATAGCCGTTGGTTGACCTTATATTAGTCAAAGCACGTTTTGAATATCCAATTTCTCTACAAGAATAAGGATGGCTGGTGCTCCCCGTGAAAGAGGGCAGACCTAAATGTACCCTTATTTGTAGTTTTCGCATTTCCTATGATAATATTTGTGTCTCTTGTAGGCGCATTTGATAAGAAACTCGAGTAAAGAGTAATGTATTTAATAGGGGATTATTGTGTAAGTCTTGTCTTATTGTGGGGTAGGTATTCTAGATGAAATATATAAAAGTTCTCCTGGGTATGGATTGATCTGATACGCCTTTGCACCTTTCGGTTGACTTCTTGATGATGAGTACTAAAATTGTGGAGCGAGTCTTTAATAAAAAAAAAAGGTGTTGTAAGTGTTTAGGCACTAAGGGTTTCTCCTGAGTGCGTCTTCCTATTCGCCTTGGTTGGGTGAGGTTTCTATATTTAGGTGGATATCTACAGATGTTTGCTGATCTAGAATGCTAGATGAATCCAAATGGAAGATGAATACAAACAAAAGATAATGCTAATGATAGTTGAACACAACTTATTGATGAATCCAAGAGGTAAGATAATATGAATGATAGACGAATCCACGCGATACTGTTGTTGCAGTCACTTCTTAGTTTAGTTCTTAGACTCTCCGTCCATTCTGATGAGTATTTCCGAATCTGCGTGATGCTAAGTCTACTCAAGATCCAGTAATTCTAAGCAAAATCCCCCAATGATTTGCTTGAGAGATGGAGTTTGGTAACGATATATCCAGTGTACAAGTGTCACGAATGTGAGAACCTAACACTTAGAGTCACAAATTAGGTTGCGTACTGAAGAAAATGGGGACTAGCTGAAAGGAAAAAACAAGTCTATAATTTTCATGATTATAATGGCTAATGTCAGGATACTAGTTAAATAGAATACACAACATGGAAATTCATATTAGAAGCAAATTGTTGCATTTGTAATCGAAAGGGCTTCGCTGATTGTGGTAGTTAGGTTTCCCTTGAAAGATAGTTGTATAGGGTTGATAGAATGATTTACCTATTAAGGTAAAAAAACAAAAAACATAAATTGCTGAAATTATGCGTTTATATTCCGTTAGGGATTTTGTGGTCATCCGTTAGGATTTATATGATAGTTGAAGGATCGAAGTAGAACAGGACTTCAATAAAATTTATGTCCTTTGGGTTCATGTGATAATATAATTTCTTAACCCTTATTATTAAGGACTTAACACCTCATAATAGAAGTTCCCCAGAATTCATGTGTACTACAAATTCACGATTACGTCGCGCGCCACAATTGTCATATTACCTTACATATTCATCCTAGTGTTCCCATATCACCGGCTATCAAGTACCTTTGAGTTCGGTGTTTAGCTTTGTATTTAATATTGATGATGTAGTTTATTAGCCGGATAACTCGTGGCTAAGAGTTGGATGAAAGAAGCAATCGAATGAACATTAATTCAAGTTATGTGATTTCATGGATGGTTGTGAAGCATATGCCCTAGTGAAGGTGCTTACACTTCCTGACCAGTGAAGTGGTGAGTATTTTAAGTTTTTGGAAATATGAGTATAGGGTTAATCCAAGCGATCATTCCCTCGACCCAAGACGTATTTCTCGTTGAGATCACAGACAGGTATTGTCATGTGAAGATAGTAGTCAACTATCCCACGAGGGTTGAGTTAGGTATCCCCCTCCGAGTTCAGAATCGTGTGATGTATGAAGTTCATCCTATAAAGGAAGTTTGGATGTGCACACTTACATTTATGAATTCCAAAGGAAAAAAAAAATTCATGAATTTAAGAAGTATGATGTATCAAACAGATACGATGGTGAAGTTTCTTGGAGGATGGTGGAGGAACTTTCTCTGTCCCGAGCCACATCCCGGTGATGATGGGTAATCAACCCGAAGCAAAGTATCACACTTCAAGCATACATGCGTAGTTTACCCCTGAACGATGATGTTGCCGACCGCCTCTTCCAGACACTCCTTAGGCTCGTTCCATGGGGATGGTGAAAGGAGAGACTCCTCGAAAGACTCCGTCTCGCTGCTTGTGTAGGGGTACTTGTGATGACTTGCTGATCCACTGTCTCTGTGTCCATCAAATAGAAGTGAAGTAAGAAAGTCGCATTCCTCATCGCTGCGTGCAGAGGATGATAGCAGAGTAGTAGACATACGTCTAGAGCAAGCAATATCTAATTGCTAGATGAGTGAGTGTCATAAGCAAACTAGATGTAAAGCCTAGGGCTATAGTCTAAGTTTATCAATGCAACGGTTATGAGACCAAGTCAAGGAGAGAAGAGGACGAGAAGTTCCTAAATAATCGGGGATATGGTTATAGCTGTTGTATCTGATTTATGTATTTAAGAAAGCGTTGGTTGAAGTGGGAACACACACAATACACATTTGTTACATACAATTACTGACTCACAATCTTGAATACTCTATGCTTCTTTCATTTTTTGCATACACACTTAGCATATTTGGCAATCATTTTAGAGTTCAACCATCGGTTTGCTTTATATTGTACTTATTAATTTATTTATAAGATTGAATAGACAAGTGATTCTTTGGTCACTTGTCCGAGGTTTTATGCCGGCAATCTGTAAGGATTAAGGGCTTTCCTCACTAAAAATCCTTGTGTTACCAATTTCATATTCTGCTTTTTGTTAACATTTCCTTAAGGATACTTGAGGATATCGAAATATAATAAAGGATATTAAAGGATATAATCGTCAAATCACTAAATCTAAACATTTCATTTTTCAACAAACACTTAGCCTCACTTAACTAGTTTGGAATATCTAAAATTTTTCTCAAAAATGAAATCAAAAGCTAGTTCTATCTATCATTTTCCATTAAAGGTACTAGACTTCAACAATGACATTTTCTAAATTTTTTAATTTTGTTATAAAAAAACTCTCATTATTTACAAAAAAAACTGACTCAAAAGATAAATATAAATGAAAAATAAAAGCCATTTCTCATCCTTACACTTAAAATCTACATTGTCCCCAATGTAAAGATGGAAAATACAAAAATAAATAAGAAATAAAATAAAAGATAAAGAAAAAAAATGGAGAAGACTCCCCTGATATAATCATGAATAATGCATAATCACTTGAGTCAAATACTGGATAGTCGCAAGCGTTCCACAAAACCCCTCTAAAAAATGGTCTTAGTTCTGCGCAAAAATAAAAACTAAAGAAAATTGCACGAACTAGACAATACCCATTAGTAGCATGTGATATATAAAATGAACAATAATAAGCAATCATATCACATAATCATAAACAAAATAATCAACACATAAGTAAGAAAAACCCCAAAAATTTGAAACCGTATTATGAAGAGTGTAAATCTAGTGAGGTGGAGGAAATGGAGATTGAGTATCGACCACCTAGACCGATCCCCATAATTAAAATTAAAAAATTCGGTTTCTAAAATCTAGGCGTATCACGCAGGTGATGGCAGTGGAGCCGCGCGTACCGCCTAGGATGTCAAAGAATAGCTCCTTCGCCTGGTAGAGCGACGCGTATCGTGCAAGTTATAAGAACAAGTTCACGCGTAGCACGCGGGTTACAAAATGGGGCAGCCCGTGTAGTAAATCTTTGCGCTACTCGCGGGGTTGAGGGAGAGGATCACATGACACGCATAGAATAAGCGAACAGAAAGTTTTGGAAGTTTGGCTTTCGGTGCAGATTTTTGCCTATCTTCTCGGCTTTGGTTCTCCCAATTGCGAACTCGGATTGGCGTGAAATTTTCGGACAATGCTCGGACATGTGTGTACTTGTTAGAAATATAAGACTTATATGACGATGATTTGGTTTTGACACGGAAATTACTCAGAACACAAAACGACACAGAAATGATGACTCATGATACAAACTTTACAATCGGGAGTTCTACACGACAGTCTACCATTCAAATATGTTATTCCTAATCGGATCAGGTGGCTTCTCCTTTATCCACTTCCCACCATTTCTGGTTATCTTTCTCCGCTTCACGTTGGTCGGGAATAAATCACCGGTTGACTTTGTGACTTTGAGAAAACACGTCACCAATCGAATCTTTTTAAGTACCCGGTTATTCTCACCAACTTGTGCCTTATCTTGTGATTTTCTTTTTGGAGGTGGTGATCCATTATCCCTATTCTTTACGCTCTTGATCACTATCACATCTCTTCGATTCGTTTTCTCAATTAGCTTTTCTTCAAGAAGTGCTTCTAAAAACTGTAGATCATCATTTGGATTAAAAGCACATTCTTCTTTGAAATCCGGTAGGCCGTTCAGTTCTTCACCGAATTCATCTTCCCAGAATTCATCTTCCCAGAATTCATCTTCCCATGATGGTTCTTTGCACGCTTCTTCTTGTGGTTCCTTTTCCTCAAACTGTAATTTCTCATTAAACGAATCATCATCTTTAATTTCTTCTACCGCATCAGCTGATTCTTGAATCTTTATTTGTTCTTGGAGGATGTCTATCTTCTTCTCACTTGGATCCTCTACTTCTTCCGATGATGCATCTTCATCAACGAACTCCTCTGTTCCCTTGGATTCCTCATGTGGCTCATTAGGATCGAGTGGGTGACTGACTGTTAAATGAAAATTATCATCATCGAGGTTAGAAAATTGGGGTACTGGTTTTCTTGCTTAACAGTATATCAGGGGAAGTTCTGGGGGGCAAGATGAGTGGAATGATCATGTACAGATTTCTCTGCTCTAGCCAACTTCTCAAATAACTGCAAGCATTCACTAGGATTCGTCAATTCTAGCAAGTAAACTCCCATGGCAATGTTGAACATATCTTGTGTTTCATAGGAAAGGCCGTAGTAGAATTTCTCCATGAGGGCTCAATTCTGCAGGCCGTGAACTTGGCATGATTTAATCAATCCTTGGAAACGGTCGCAGCAAGTGAAGCATGGCCCGATGCATGCGAAATGTATGAACTTGTTCTCTGATGTGAGCGGTGCTAGACAAAGAGTAGTATTTGGCCAAGAATTTGGTTTTTAGCTCATCCCAGCTAGTGATAGAATTTTGTGAAAGACGTTCAAACCAGGCGAGGGGGCTACCAGACAAGGAGAAAGGAAATAAAAGCAAATACATGGATTCGTGGCTTAAACCTTGAATTCAGAATTTATTCCAATAGCGAATGAAATGGCATATGTGACCCAGAGCATCTTCCTCATCGTGATTGTGGAATTGAGAATGAGTGATGCAGGTCATGAGATAAGGAGGAATTTACCAGGTAGTGGTGATTGAGGGTTGTGTGACGATTGGCGATCGAATTCCGGTGAAGCCTGCGGTGGACAATTGGTGGATGGTAGGCGGTGGTGTGGCTACTTCAGCCATGATGATGAATAGCGATGATAATTGAAGGGGGTTTAAAAGAAAGAACAGAAAATAAAATAAAACAAAGTAAGATATTTACAAACCTAAACTAAACAGATTGACCAATCAAAAACCGAAGTGCCTAAATGAGTCCCTGGCAAAGGCACCAAAAACTTAATGTGCGTGATCATGGTGTGAAAACTCAAGTAATAAATTTATAATAAACGATCAAACAGATTCAAACATAAACGGCAAGTGTACCGGTCATATTGTAGCGGGAATGGAAGACCGAGTGTCATCCAAGGACTAAAAGGACAAAATCACAAGCACACTCAGAAAGGTGAAAGGCCATGCAACTTAGAACTGAGGGTATTCTGGTCTTTAAACAGTCAACTAGTTAAAAACAGTCAAACAAACAAGAAAACAATCAATAAACAATGAGATGAGAAAATGGAAGCTACCTAGGCTAGTATCATTGATAAACAATCACACAATCAACATCACCTATGTAGCTACTAATGAATTTAGCCAAGCATGATCATTGATAACATCCAAATATCATAAATATAAATTGTTGTCATCGTTCAAACACAAGGAAACAAAGAATTGTAGCAAAACACAACTAAACAATGAACTAAACAAATTAAAACTATCCGAATTAAGCTATTAAACCAGTCCAAGCTTCCAACTGATTATTCCTACTACTTCTCCTCCCAAAATCGTCCAAAAGTGCTGAAGAAGTCGAACCCTAAAAACCTCTTATTAGCCTTTAAATTATACAATTAAAATTAGGTTTTTAGTCGATTTAGTGGCTCCCACGCGTCTCGTGGTGGCTGATCTCTCTCCCGCGCATAGCTTGTCGGACAAAATAGTCGGGGTCCAGTTTTGCATTTCGCGGGCGCAGGCGGTTGGCGCGGGCTGTTCTTCTGGCATGCGCGTATCGCGGGCGGTGGAAATTCTAGCTTTTTCATTCTTTTCGCATACGTTCGTCTCGGTCCCACTCAAATGCTCGTTCTCACTCAAATGCTCGTTCTTCTTCATTTAAGCTAAGAAAACACATATTATACTACGAACATCTGAGAAATATGGAAAGAATGAGTACACGCACGATACGTATCTAAATCAATACAAAACTATACAACTACATATACAAAAGACTCAAAATACAAATAAGAGTGTAGTGTGTTTTACAACAATCATATAGTTTTGTAAAAATTACGTTTTTACCTTTTGACTATTTTTGACCCGATGACACGTTGGTGACTCGTTTTTCTGTTCGTTTACGTGGCTTATAATAGTCTGCTTAACAAACTATCTTTATCTATAAAGTTTCCTAAAGTAGAAAGTCGGGCAACTGTTGACTAACTAGTCAACTAGTTGTCACATAAGTCTAACAAAATTAACTACACATCATACATGTTATATCACATCATGTATAACATATGATTACAAAGTTTCCATAAATAAAAACATTCTAAAAATAGACACTTTCAGAAAATAGAAAGTTAAGTCAACACTTGACCAATCAGGGACAGTTAGTCATCACATAGTCCTAACATGTTAACAATACATCCCATATGCCACATATACTCATACAACTCACATTAACATATAGTTTCTATAAATAGAAAACGTAGCCTAGACATGTCACTACTACCGTACAAGTTCCTAGATATGCTTAGATTAGTCTAAGTATGCACAAATAATCATCATTTAACGTCTAACACATCATATACAATACTTAGAATCAAACATGTTATGAACTCTTCATATACATGAATTAAACATGTGTATCATAAGTATGCTTCAACATTTAAGTTTACTAAGCATACCATGTTATAAACACCTATATATATCATAAGCCTCACATCATAGCAACGTGTCCAGTTTCATCAATTTACAATTCGAGTCACATACCTAAACATGCATCACATCATGTCCTTATGCATCTTAACATGTCATATGCATCATATCATAAGTTTACTATCTCAAGTTAGAGACAAACATCATAACTAAACATTCCAGTTTTCTGTCAAGTTTTAAGAGTAACTTTACTGATTTAATTGACCTAATAAACCTTAGAATATACTAGTGAAACATTTACGGTAGATGCTAATATTCAATGGGTCTCTAGACATAATTTTATTACAATTCTTGGTTCATTACAATATGCTACAAAAATTAATAATCATAGCAAGGTCATTTCAGCAAACTATTTGCATGTACAAGATCACCATGAATTACTCACATCATCAACTCATGAAACTTTACTTGTAAAAGGTTCCTAACAGATCAAGGGTTATACCAAAACAAGAATGCCATCAAATGGACTTGTATTTTATGAGTTATGACACAGAGAACAACCCTCAACTTTTCTGTCTCGAAATCAGTTTGGACCTTTGTTTTTGTTTGGCATGTTTAACCGACCAAAACATGTCCAAATTACATGAGGTAGGTTTATTGGATATAGGATTCATTAAAATTAAATTTAGACTTGGTTTAATAAATTTGAGATACTTATCATCAGATTACGACCCAATCAAATCAGGGTTTATAATTCCATAACATGTTGTTATTTACCAAAACGCATTAAACTATTGCAATTGATCAATTTTACTTGTGTTTAACACCTAGATTAACCATATAGACACCTTATAACAATCAATTGGAGTGTAGGAACACAAATTGAAACTATAAAAAAAAAAAACCAAAAATTTTACCTTCTTGAATTTAGGGGTTTTGATTTAGATTGTTGGAACGGATGGAGATTCACTTCCCGGTTGTTCCTAGTACCACCTAAGCTCCACGAATCTTGAAGATGGAAGATCAAAATGATCTTATTGTTCTTGGGAGGCTTTGGCTGAATGGTAGTGAGAGAGGGGGAAATGAGAGTTTCTTTTTTTTTTTTACTTGGAAATGTCGATGGTTTTTCCCATTATGTGGTGTAGTTATGTTATGGGTAGGACCTAGGCTTGGTTTGGGCTTATGTTGTTTTTTTTATTCAATAGCCCACTAGTATTAACTAATTAGTAGGATGGCCCAAATTAGTAGTTTAGGATTCTAATAATATTAATATAATACGATTCATATATATTATAAGCCCATATATATATTAGCTTAAGTTCAACAACGTTCGTGGACAAATATGCGTGTGTGATTCGATAATTTATAATTATTCAAATTACTGACAAATAATTGTTTGTGCATAACCATGCACATTGTGTGATATATTTAATTAATCCTTTCTAAATATATTATACACATAATACGTGGAACTCAAGTGGATTGTTCAGTTCGTTAATGACCCGAATTGACTGGATATATAACCCGAAATTGCCGGTTGTCACACCTCACATTAGTTTTATAGTCAAAAGGAGTTGAAAAACCTCAATAAAGTGTCTTTGAATGTTTTCAGCTCACTTATTTTTCAAATCCTAACAAATTTTAAATTTGAGCTCATTAATACAGTTCTACGGCATAAGAAATTGCTCTTCGGCAGCTCTCAACTACCCAAAAATAGTTTTCTTTGGAAGCACCTCATCTACAAACAGGTGATCTTAGGTAGCTCCACGACTACCTACAAACAATTTTTCTTTGGTAGTTCCAAACTACATACAAACGGTTTGTCTTAGGTAGCTCCCGGACTAACTACATACAGTTTGCCTTGGTAGTTGCCGGACTACCTACAAACAGTTTTCTCGTTTAAAACACTCAACATTGATCATCGATATCTCATTCATTTTAGTTTCATTGTGGACGTGGTTAGGTTACAAAATAAAACCCAAACCCAATAATAAACAGCTATATTAACCATTGATTCATATACTTATTTACGTTTAGAGTTGATAAAAATTCATTATTTCCACTTAATGAAAAACTCATATCACTGGTTCTCCCATTTTTCCAATAGTTATCTCAAAATATCCTTATCACTTGTCGTAGATGATGCTGATAGACCAACTTCTAGTTTTAGCATATTTAGAATAACCCTACACCCCATGTATTTTGCATTTGTTTTGTGTGAACATGGACTAATGTTTTAAGTCTCATAAATGTGGAACATAGCTTCTACATACATGTGGTGTTATGTCTCATACATGTACCGGTGTGAGGTGTCATTAAATTAAAATAACTAAACTTTTAGAACACTAAAGTTTCTTTTGTCAAAGTTCTTTTATGCAATCATTGTACGTTGTGATACATAAAATAACGGATAGAGTAATCATTTAATATGTATGTGACTTTGACATATAAAGTCGTTATTCTTAAATTTGAGATGCCAATAATCAAACGGTTTAATGGTATGGTGTTTGTAGTGATATTTCAAATCTTTGAAAGTGTAAAGATAGATAAAAATTGACGTAATAAAATTTTCTATTAAAAAAAATCATGAGCTACCGTAACTTCTTCACTTTTATATAAACCGTGATATGGTTGGAAAGGACATGATATTGCCTATCTAAAATCAAATTTTCTTTTTGATAGTTTCATGATGTCACATTATTGTAATGTAAGCACGAGCTTGAACCTATTACCCGAGCACATGGGCGATGCAGTTGGATTAACCACATGATGGGTCAGGACGAGTCCATTGAGCTAATGATGGATCAGTTTCTTGGTGGACAAGTTGAGAAAGTAAGTTGGGCCACAATGAACTTAGTTTTTATTTTTAATTAGATTAGAAGATTCTAGATTAAAACGTGATCAATCAACTCCATATACCTAACAAAATGGACATATAATAAATGGGATGTCAATTCCTTTATTGCTAATATTCACTCTCGTATGAAGTTTATCAAGTAAAACCCTACGGATAAAAAATGTTCACCTTTTTAAGGAACCACTTATACCATCGGGCTGGAAATGAGGGCACTCGGTAATAATTTATTTTCAATTGCTTTCCTCACATTTTAAATGCAAAATTCCTTTCGGTCTTCAGACTCCCAATACCACAAATCTCTATAAGGCTATCCGGTGTGGGGCGTTGCCCACGACGCCGACGCCCACCATAACGCCGAAACACCGCCCCGCCGGGGTTTTTCCGGGGCGTTACGGGCAACGCCGTCGCCCCCGTGACCGCGTCACCAACCAATCCGACCGTTTGATTTTCAAAAATTCGACTATTTGGTCATATGTTTTTTAAAAAAAAAAGATTTTTTTTTAACTTTTCTTTTTAACTTTTCTCCTTTTATATAAATACCCACATATCACACACTCT
>WOUH02054358.1:0-11075 GCA_009936405.2 Stevia rebaudiana
CTTGCTGTCGAATTTTCCGGTTCTAGACGAGAGTTTTTTGGCAGCTGAAACGATTTGAAGACGTGTTCGTAATGAAGAGGGGGTTATGGTGGAGGTGTCGCAGACGATCCGGAGAGACATTGCAGCGGTAACTGCAGGGGTTTTGGTCAGCAACGGTCAAAAATTCGAACGTTGGAGCCCTTGCCGATTCGGCGAATAAATGCCGAATAATGTTGCCGTTGCCGATGCCGCAAGGGTGGTGGCGGTGTTGCCGATCGGCAAATCTTGCCGACCCCCTTGCCGAAGCTCCACTCCCCGCACCCTTAGATATTAGTGATGATTTCTCTTAAATAATGACTGAAACTATTAATCATTACAAATTAAATGAATGAAAATTATAATTTGTTTCTTTAAATATATAGATAAATAGTTTATTAGGTAATAACAATTTAATTGATTTTGAAATTTATAGCTATTTCAAAATTTGAGATAAAAGAAAATATATAAAAATTCAAATAATTATGATGTTGACATTTGGCATTTATGTTAATATTTTATTAGAGACAGATGTGTAAATAATCAAATTAAGTTAAGTATTTTTTATTTGAACAAAAATCTATCACAATCTCAGTCTTATAAGTTATGGGTAGGTTTAAACTTGTAAGTCGTAACTTCCTCTATGAGAAAAATAACCCCTATCAATTAGCCATTCTTACACTAACAAATTAAATTAAGTGATAAAGTGAGTTTGTATGTTATTTATATATTACATGTCATATAAAGTATCTTTCTCGTAATTGTTTCTATATAAAATATCAATTGTCACTTCTACTTCTATTTATAAAATGTTAATTACTTTTTATTCAGGATATAATTGCTGATTAATTTGACAATTCATCAAGGTATTTGTCGAACGGTTTCTAGACTAAACAGGTTACGCAAATCCAAAACTATTAAAACAAAATTCACATTCAAAAAAATTCTCCAAATCTGATTAGAATAACCTTATTTCAATCGGTTTGAATTCGTGTGTATTAATATAAAATGAATTAGCAATTAAGCAATTAAAAATATTTCAAAATTACAAAACATATTACTAATTCAGGATATATTTTCTATAAAGTTTCCAGATTACGTAAATCTAGGTTATTAAGTTGGTTTAATTTAAAATACATGAATTCAAGTTTCAAGTTTGGATCATATAAGAACCTAATTCGAATAACCAAATACTAAATTCAATTTGATTTGAATATTGGGTTATTTGAGTCCGATTCAAATTACAAACATCCTAAAATAGTAAAATCTACTCACGTGTGAAGTCGCTGATTAGCCTAACCGATGGTTAACATAATTAAGTGACGTGTGAAGTCGCTGATTAGTCTAACCGATGATCAACATAATTAAGTGAACAATCATTTCTACAAACCAAATTAATAAATAGTTATAATAAAAACCAAAAAGGTTTAAAAAATAACTAAAATCAAAACATCTTATTACAGGTTTGATGCTAGCCTAAACCGAACCGATCAGCAACATAATGTAAGGATTGATTTGAACATAATTATGCTAATGCATTTAATCATTTGTGCTGACAATTGGATACTAATTATGTTCAATGTCAACGATTCAAGGTAGTATCACCTGAATTATGCTAAAATTGTCAGGTTCATCGTTATCTCTTAACGGAATTAAGCTTTATTACGATTCATACAACATTTTATTACATCAAAAGTGGATCTAACTCATACAAAAGTACAGATCCACCGGATTTCACACATTGCAAACTTCACACACTATAATAATATTGCAGCATAATGAAAACACACCAACGATCACCAGCTGCTGTTTATTCACTTAGTAATTATAACCGACACCAGAAGCTTCCAGATATTGGTCGATCAGTACGGTTCAAGAAGGCCAGTTTGGTCATGACAACAAAGAAAAGCAATGTATTTCTCCATCAATCGGTGACACTCAGGGCAACGCATACCTTCAGGGATTCTACCCGCTGTAATGGGGAATTCAAACCGACAACAGTTATTTGCTGCAACATGAAGCTTATCATGATAATCTTTAAACGACAAATCAAAACCCCTTGATGGGATGTTTTCTTTCCATAAGTCAAAGTCAGCAGGGGTTTGGGTCATGGTTGACCCGTGTCCATTGGTCAGGATCTGTGATCCTTTACAAAGCATGGCCCATGATCCGTCTTTGTCATAACTTAGTAGCTTCTTGATTTGTAGCATTATGGGGTCTTGATCATCGGCCCGTTTAAGTTGGATCTTTGAAAACAACATGCTCTCGATACGGGTCCAGAAGAACCAGACCAGAGTGGTGTCTTGCCAGCAGTAACTTAGCTTTTCCACATTTATGGTTGCAATTGCCCTTCGGACATTATCCCTCTTTTTGCTTTTACCAACATATGCCATCTCTAGTGGGATGCGAGCTGCAGTTGCCATTGCGCGTGCATTGCTTGTGAACTTGCGAATCCACTCAATGTCATCTCCACCATATAAGAAGATGTATTTGTCATCTCTTGCCTATAAAAAATAAGTGTACCAACTAAATATGTATATAAACAAATGGAAAACGGAGGAACCATGGGTTTCACATGCGAAAAACTTATAAAAAACTCGTTTTTTCATATGAAAAACTCATTTTTACATCATTTTTTCAGAGTTTCCGCATATGAACACACGTAGAAGTTGTTCTATTTAATAATTAAAAAAATTTCTAAAAGAAGTGTATACATTTATATTTGCATAAATGATTTTTTCTATTTGAATTGCTTCTGCATGTGTTTATATGCAAAAGCTCCAGAAAAAATATGTAAATACTGGTTTTTTAACATTGGAAAATGAGTTTATTATGAATTTTTCACATGTGAAACTCATGGTTCCTAGACCCCAGTTCCCCAATGAACCCACCCCTACATATATATATGTGTGTGTGTAACATTAAAGACAATAATAAGATACATGGTAAATGGTGAACTAACCCAATTGAGTATGGTTGGGTCCATGCCACTGACTAGCAACTCTAGCCTCCATGTTTCTTCTCTCCAGAGAGCTTCTTCTCTGGCGGTGGTGAAAGGGAATGCAGTGCTACCCCAAATCCACATCATGTGAATTGCATTCGGGCTCAACTCTCGTCCCTGTGGGTCCAACACAACAAGGATAGGCCTGCTCCTGAAGTGCCACCTGTCACCAATTGACTTCTTAACCGCGCGGTTAACATTTGATGGGTGGTACACTGAGTACCATGGCATACTATTTTTCATGTCCTCAAATTGCATATCCATGGATTCAGTGTACTCAACGTATGGGTCCACAATAGGGACCCACACCACCTCGTACAAAGCATCCATCCTGGATCCTTGAACACGCGACTCACTATAAATTTGCTCGAGAATTGACAGTTCTTCACGCGACATGTCTAGCCCTGATATCAGGAGTAACACGTTTCTTTTCCTCAGAACTTCTAAGCCAGTCTATCGAAGTCAGTTCAACATGAAATTAATTTAATAAATAAAAATATAAAAATATTAATAATTAGATTTGATATATGTTAATATGAATCATTTCTCAAACCCTTTTCTTTGTAGCTCCATCAAAAAGTGGCATTGGGTCTTCGTTTGCGTTAAGCAAGATCTTGAGGACTTTCATGTTGTCGATATGGATTGTTTCAAATAAGTCGTTAAATGAGCGTCTGAAATCCATCTCCTTTCTATCTCCTGCAATAACCAAACAAGAACATAGTCATCTGCATTGTTTGTTTTAATGCAAAGTAAGCATGGCAAAACGGGGGTCATGTCAGGTCAAATAACAGGTCAAATTGGCAAAACGGGTCAAATACCTATGACACGGTGGCATTCCTCCAATTGTTTCTTGAGGAACTCAAGTAAGTGGTTAATCTTTAGGATTAAGGTGGATAGCTCCCATGATTGCATCTCAGAGGATGATATTCCATACCTGAAGTCATAAAACCATGTTAATCACCCATTATTTTTATTAAATCAAAAACATATTTTTATAAAATGTTATTAAATTATTATTTACTCATGTCCCATGCTGGTGAGGCTAGTGATTTGTGCAGCACAAGCAATAATCCCTCTAACATTCCAATAAACCGCAGTAGGAACTGCATTCAATGCTCTTGCCATTGCTGGTACATCAGTAGTAACATACATAGATGGAATCTCTTTAAATTGCATAATGCACCGAGTCAACTCGAGGACCGCGTGAATGAGTTTGTTGAGTATATCAAATCTTGGTTTCAATGGGGCCGAATGCTCCATAATCATCGGTACTTGTCTTAAAATAGCCATTGATTTTGCGAGTTGATTTGTTGAATAAATCTGAGCTAGAAGCCAGAATTCACCATAGTTTAGAGCAAAAGCGGCTAAAATCAATCCCAACTTCGCGTCCCAGTGGAAGTTCGACACATTGTGAAATAGTGAAATAGCAATTGTGTGTCCATCACCTCCACTTAAGCACTTGAATGCCATCTATAAAATATTAATCATAAAATGTTTTAGTCACATGTTGGTCTCCCAAGGTGAGAATAATATAAGTTAATTAGTAATTACATAGATGGTTCCTATGGTTTGGGTGGGTGATTTAACAGCAAAAAAAGTAACTTGGGGTTTGGACTGCTAGTTTGTAACGAGATTGAGTATTAAGGCTAACTTCTGTTACGTTTTCCACAAAATTAGGGTGAAATGACCAAAATGTCTTTTAACTTTTTGAATAGTCAAAGCCAAAGTGTGAAAAGTCAGATTATTTTGGTTATTTCACTCTAATTAAACGAAAATCAGCCTTAATTCACATCTAATTACAAAACTAAAAGCACAAACCGCAAAATTTGTTACTTTAAAGCCTTAGTACCCAAAGATGTTAATTTGCCTAAAGCACATGGACCATTTGTGTAACCAACTCATATAATAATATTGGTGTATAGTTTTTGAGAGATCAAACCTCGCAAGCAAGCTTGTCAATTATGTGTGCTAGTGAATTAAGGATCACAACTGCATTGTTTTGGTGTGCATTAATGTGGCGCGTATCAGATTGGTACGCGCTGCTTTGGTATGATTTTCCCTCCATTTTTCCCACATCTGTATGTCGAACCTACAAAGAATTCAAGTACCATGAATCAGTACACAACAATAAAATCATTGTTAAATGTTAAACTGTAAATTGAATAAACATAAAACAACAACAATACCATTGAAGTAGAATCACCATCAATGGTGGCATTAATGGTAGCATGTCGAAGAATTTCTTCCACAATGTGAACAAGTGGTTTAACATCAACATCAGTACCATCAGGAAGATGAGTATCAAGCACTTGTTTCATGATAACATTATCATCAGACGCGCTAAAAATTGAGTTTCTTTCACCTCCACTCATCAGCTGCTTCATTGGATTATGAACAGGTGTCATCATCTCGTGTTGCCTCGGTGCATGCAACGGATTAATCATCGAATTCAGCATCGGGTTGGTTTTGGGACCCATTAGCTGTTGTTGGTGCATTTGGTTAGGTGACATACCGAGTAGTTGTTGTGTCACTGGGTTAACCATAGGACCCATAAGTGGCTGTTGTTGGAGTTGGAGTTGTTGGTGCGGTTGGTTTTGTAACTGGTTCAGTGCTGAGTTGACCATCCCGGTAAAGGGATTGCTGGCGGTTAATTGGTTGCCGGTTGATAACGGGTTGTTGGTTGTTAACGGGTTGTTGGATGTTAACGGATTGGTGGCGTTTAAGAGCCGTTTTTCAGGGTTAGATGATGGCATGTTTTTGTTGGTGTAACTGGCGAGTGATTGGTCCATTTTGGTGTTAAGAATTGGTAGTTTTGTTGTGGTGTTTTTTTAGGATAACTTGATAGTGGTTATATAGTTGTAAAAAATAGAATAAAGTGGTGAATTAAAACTGAATCATCTTCCTTGCTTCATTTGGAGTCAAGAAAACCTAATGTTAATTTGAAGATTTATCTCTTTTGTAGTCTCTACTCTATTATTTATTAGACTCAAGCATCTTTACACTTTTATCATTTGGAGTCTTCAAGAATCCACAAATGGAACCAATGAAAATATGAACCAGCGTGACTCATGCAGCCAGTTTTGAAGTTGTACTATGCGCAAATGCATGTGTATTCATTTTAAATACGTATTTTTTTTTGTTAGAGTGTTGTTTAAAGTACGTATTTTTTGTTAGATTGTTGATAGAAGTAAAGTTTGTCTCTATCATATGTTCCCAGACCCTAAAATAAATTTAATATGAGTTGGATTTTATGGTCGGTACCAAACCTTAAAATAAATTTAATATGAGTTGGATTTTATACTAGGTACGTTTGTTTTATTTGTTTATTTTTCACATGTTATATTATCTGATATAACATTGGTTGTGATCATGATTGTAGAAATAACTAGGAGCTGATTGTGCACTGGGGTGATCATATTGCAATTTATATGTAATTAATATATATATATATATATATAGGATTGGGATCAAATGAAAACCAATAAAAGTTGTAAAAACCGTGAAAATTACTATCACCCGATATTTAAAAAATAAATAAAAATTTGTATATATACCCACACACACATATTATTAAACTACTAAAATTTAATCATTAACCTATTTTGACCGAAATTTTGTCTGATATTGACAAGAATTTGTCTACTCTCTACCGATTTGATTGATTTTTAACTGATTTTAGGGATTTTGACCGAATTTGACTTATGACCGATTAATTGGTTGATTAGGCGAAATCAAGGCGGCAAACCTCTGATCAGCAACTATAATTGCCGATTAACTTGTCGACTAGGCTGATTTTTACAACCACGCCCGCAATAAAAGAAACTAGTTTTTAGAATTTATATTTTTTCAGATAGTATAGCTTTTTGTGATTCCAACAGGGATGAAAATTGAATGCAAAGTAGGATACTGAAGCAAGCAACAAGAAACATGCTTCAGATGTGTAAGATTCTTTGCTAATTCTTTTTGTTTTGGAATATATTATAGGGAAAAGGAAAAGATGGCTTCTTTTCGTGGGTATAATGTTTGATATTACTTGATTAAGGGTTTTAATACCCTGACCCAAAAGGAACTTTAAAAGTACAAACATATCTTCTTGGTTGCTTTCTTGTTGGTTGATCAATCTTGGTTGTAGGATAGAATGCTAGCAGATGGTATAAAGTACTTGGTCAGCCCAATTCGTTGACTAAAGTTAGTTTATTCCCATGAAAACATGATCTGTGTGGATTAGTGATTATATTCATTTGTTTTGCTATTTATGTCGACTTGTACATATAAACGTATCCATCTTTGTCATATCCGGTTATCACGTGCATTTTAATTAAACTAAAATATAAATAATAGAAGTAATTTGGGCCCATATTGTTATTTAAATAACCACTCTCAGTCCTGAGTGCTTGACATCACTTCAAAATCTCCTTTTTTTTTTTTTTAATTTACAATTTACAACACATGTATGTGAATTAAACATTTTATGATATTTATAAACTCGAACATATAATGTGAATAAACGTAAGATCTTTTTATGAAATTTGACAAGTGGGCAAAAGCCTATGAGTCATGCCCGGTCAACTCGTGGCCTCCGACTCACTCGAGTCAAAAAGACTTATCATGGTCCATGTCCACCCTGTAGAATCAACTTTAGTCAAGACCATTTTGTTATGAAATTAACAACCAGTTATCAGAAAACTTAAAAGAAAATCAGGTAAAACACAACTTGCACTGGACAAACCGGGTTTTAAGGTGTTAAAAGCTTATGAACCGATGGAAGCTTATATCTTGTTGAAGTGGCATTTGGTAAAATATAAGATCTTAATGACGAACAATAACTCTAATTAACTTAAAAAGAACCTACAACGGTTCAAAAATGAAAATGGAATCAACTTCTCTGCAATCTCTAAGTTGATCGTCGTCATTTAAAATTAAAAGAAACTACGTTTAGGACGTTCCTCTGCAACATTAACCTTGATTGCTCTCCCATCCAAACTCTGCATTACATACACAAATCACCAATTCAATAAACACCATCACTTGCATAGGGTCTTTAATTAACTTTTAAACATTCATATCGAGATTTGAAAGTCATTCAAATTCCATTTTCTTATTCATAATTAACATTATTTTTAATGCAAAAATATTGTTTTTAATCATAATTGATTGAACAAAAACTGTTAGCATGCCTTTCGACATGACACGAACCAAAAATGATCTGTTTCAACCTAAACCCATTTTGTTCGGTTACCCAACCCGCCCATATGGTTGTAGTACAATCTACCATACCTGTCCATCTAAAGCCGCAATTGCGTCGTTCATTTCTGTTTCACTAGCCATCGTTACAAAACCAAACCCACGCGAACGACCAGTTTCACGGTCATAAATAACCCTAGCATCAATCACTTTCCCGTGTTCACTAAACGCCTGTTCAAGTCGACCACTATCCACTTGCCATGCTAGATTACCCACATACACCTTAAAAGAACTACCAACTACTCGTCTTTCCGGTTGTGAACCCCTTGGTGCAGCTTTATTTACGGTTAAAAGTCTCCCATTTAAATCCTGTTTTTCAAAATAACTTTATTTCAATAGCCAATAGGTAAATGTAGTTATATGAATACATGAATAGAGGAGGGTTCTAGTAAAAACTTAAATTTCTGTTAGAACCGTAAGAATAAACTAAAATTTGAGAATACACTCATAAGGAGGTCAATTTGAAAAAAATCATTGAAATGTATCTCCAATAACATGTTTGTATTCTCCATTAGAAAAGGTTGAAGATCACGTTTTCATTTATGTGGTATTTGTCCATCTCCAACAAAATTGTTAATTTGTTTGAATGTTTAAGCACGATAATAATCACGAATAAGCTTATCAATGTTTGGTTAGTTAGATCTTACGGCACTTGCCAATATTCAAAACTCCTACCTATTTACTCATTAATAGGTAGTGTTTTATCTAAAATCAATCAAATTAAAAAGGAGCTATTTCATTCATATCCTTCTAGATCTTATTAACATAGTATTTACCCTTTTTAAAACACTAAAAACCAGTGTCATATTTAGTAATTTACCCATACATGGTAAATTCCAGAAAATTAGCTACTTATTTATAGTCATATAACGTGTTTCAAAAATACAGGAAAAGAATATTAGCACCAACATGATTCAAGGTAATAACATTGTTTTAAGTTTATAAAACACTTTTATAACTACATGCCCAAATATATAACAGAGCATGTAATTTTTAATGAGCTCATGGTACAAAGTGCAAAAATGTTATACAAAAATATTTAGATATATTATTGTTAAACTATTGTTTTGTAGCCAATATTAATCCATTAAATGTTTTAACCCAACCCGCAGGACATATGCATACCATAATAACATTTCTAAACACAAACAAAAAACAAATTAAGAGTAACAAAAGGATAATAAAATTTACATATCCATTAAATGTCTCCACAGCTTTCTCAGCTTCTTCAACTGTGCTCATTGTCACAAACCCAAATCCTCTACTCTGTTCTGTATCTCTATTATATATAACCTACAAACACAAACATATAATTATTATAATTCACCACTTCAAAATTCAAAATACACACACAAATCAATTAAATCTATAAAAACATAACAACATATTAATTTTACTACCTCGGAAATCTCAACAACTCCGGCAGAACTAAACATCTGTGCCAATTTCTCACTGTCGACATCATAAGGCAAGTTACCCACAAAAATCTTTGCATCTTCAGGTGGTTCAGAGTATGATTCTTCTTCATCAGCTTCACTTTCTTGCGTGACTTGTTGTGACCAATCTGAGATATGGGAGACGAATTGAGATGATTTTGTGGATGAAATGTTGTTTTTTTGAGAGACCCATGAAGAAATTTGAGAGAATTTTATGGGTTTTACGGGTTTAGAAGACAGAGGGAGGTGTGGGTTTGACCCGAATGTGGTGGGTATAATGCATTTAGGGGTTAACAATTGGAATGATAAAATTGAAGTTGCAGAAGTCATAACAAGAAGGGTGAGAGGAGATGCAGAAAGATAAGAAATCGGAAATGTAAGATTCAAGACCAAAGATTGTTTCATCCTTTTTCTTTCTTGTGGGAGATATTTTGTTGTGACCATTTTGCCCCTTGTGTAATGAAATCTGGCACAATTGGTCTCTAAAGTTGATTTTATTCATCTTTTAACACATGAGAATTTTAAATTTTTAATGGAGGTACTCCATTTGAAATAATGGATAGAGTAGTATAAAGAGGTTTTATATGTGGAGTGTCGTGAGCAGAAGAACTAACATTATCATAGAGTAGATCATGTATATAAACGTATAGAATGATTATTATATGAGTCTGTATGTTTTTTTTTTTTAAAAATTATTTAATATTATAGAGAAAAAAAGGTAAAGAAACTATATTAGGTCCAAACCAATGCTGAGACACATTAACCAAGTATCTTATTGTTTAATTTACACTTCTGAATCTACATAATAAAAAATATTTTTAAATTTTATTTCATTGATGACTCGATTCGTAAATTAGTAGTAATTGATCATGATAGTTGTCTTAATACAAAGTGTACTAATAATACTATACTGTTTTTTGAACCGCGTTTTTTCTCACGTCTATCCATCACTTTCGCAACCTGTAAGCAAGGTCGATTACTCAACCTCCGTGACCCATGAGGACCAAACCCAGGTTAAATCTGGATTCGATCCATCATCTGATGTCCTTCAAACAGCCACCAGATGGATTCGAACCCCTGGCCTTCACATTGAAAGGTAGGAGACCAAATCATTGGACTAAGTTTTCAGGACAGTAATAATACTATACTTAGTTTTACACTTCTTTAATTGCCTACCAGTAAGCTTTTAAAAGTTAGCTTAGAAGACATTTGTTTAATATAATGAAGTGAATGAACATGTCGATATAATGTTAGGCACCTAAGGGCCCGTTTGGTTCGTGGAATTTGTTGGAAATGGAATTTGAATTGGAAATGGAATTTGAATTGGAATTTATAGGATTCCTTTGAAAATACAAAATGTGTTTGGTTGTATATGTTAT
>WOUH02054399.1:0-11073 GCA_009936405.2 Stevia rebaudiana
ATATAGGGCGTATGTAGGGCGAACCCAGCCACCAGCCCACCACACTTTCAATACATGGAAGTATACCTTTATCATAATAGATGATAATCCTGACAACCTCAATACTTAAAACAAAGCCAACATCATCTTAATACTATAAAGTATAACACAAGCAACCAATATCATAACCATATTTCAACTCTTACGTATTTATAACCTAAACATGTTTATCAAAACCCTCGTATCATTTATCATAACAACAACTTATAACGTATGCATATCAGGCCCCAAAACATTAAAACAGTTAAAGAAATGGGAGCTCGAAGAACTCACCTGATTAACGTGATTGAGAATACTGTAGTGACAGAGTAAGAGAATCAACGATCCGTGAGCAGAACCTCCACGATAAGTGCGATAAACCGAGCGTTTAACGAGCGTTTCAATGACCCGATTATGATCTTCAGTTGAGTTTCGAGACCATAAGTGTGAATGAGATTCGAGTGACTGATGCACAAGTGACCAGCTCGAAATCTGCTATTTATAGGCGTATCTAGGTCCCTTCGCGTGTCGTGCATGGTTTTGGCCCGGCGGTGCGCGACACGCAACCTAGTTTACTTTGGCGGGAAGCTAGCCGCAATAATAGCCTTCGCGTGTCGGGCCAGTTAAGGGGGAGGAGCTACGCGACGCGCGTAGCTCCTGTGTGTCCCGGGCCTCTCCGAGGCTGCCACGTGTCGCCTCGTCACCCCATCCCAGCCTGCCATGTGGCCCAGTAGATGCCACAAGATTTCTGGTGTTGCCACGTAGGCTCCGGACCTACCACGTGGTGACACGTGGTCCCGAGTCTGGTTCGGTGCGACATGTTAACTTCAAACGCGTTTTCCCGCTTTGTTTCGGACTCCGTTTTGGGCGCGGTTTTCGCCTACGTTCACGATTTTCCATTCCGCATCTAACCCCATTGGTTTCATCTCCTAAGGAGGTGTTGAGATTTTAGGCCTATGGAATGTTGCATCGTTTTGCGTGTAACTTTCGAACCGTTGCTCGAATCAAAATTTCGCATACACTCAAACACTTCTAAATACTTATACGAATATGATAAAAGTATTTATATCATTTAAACTTTAATTTATATTAGGGTACCGTAAGTAATACAATTGTCCTAACATCGAAACTTGATCATAAGCATACTACTAAACAGACGGAAGATTACTCTTACTCTTGTAATTTAAAACATACAAAAATTCGGGACGTTACAAGATTAGAAATATTTTTTAAGACAAAAATAACTCGTATGATCTACACACCTGGAGACATATATTTTAATCCGTTTCTACTTCCTATTTTTTTCTAAATGCATAAATTTGAATACTTTATTTGTCTTCTTTCTTTTAAAGGTTGATATTACTTATTATCATGGTCTAATTCACGTGTTCACGAGTGGGCGAAAGACAGTGTGAGCAGTGGCGGATCTAGACATCTGGGCAAAGGTTATTCGATCACTTTAAAAAAAAAAATTATCCGGTACACAGTCAGGTTAAAAAAAATCGCAATTAATAAAAAAGCTAATAATTTAGGTTAAAAAAGTAGCTAAGACCTTGAACCTGATCCCCAAATCGTATTGAAACCTGGATTCAACAAACTGGTCTATAGACCCATAATGGGTTATGGGGTAAAATGGTCCCAAGCCCGCTAACTAAGAGGCAATGTCGTCGAATAGCCAAAAGCCCATAGGGAGAAAGCATTTAATGTTGATGTTGATAGCATTAAATGAGGCTCCGAAGCGGGAAAAAAGAGACGCCAAAAGGACATGGGATAGCCTTTGCAACAGTCGGCAGTTGAAAGGAAAGGAAGGCATCTAGCAAGCAACAAGGACAAGGTCATGATGTTCCTCGAGAAAACGCGAGAAGGAGACGACAATCGGATATAAAGAACCAAAGGAAGAATGGAAATGATATACTGATACATACGATAGCGAGAAGTGTTAGGTTTTCTGTAATTGGTTCTTTGAGTATTGTAATTCCTTCTCTTATTAGCTAATATCAACGAGGACACAACATTGGCTTCTTCATTGGCGCCCACCGTGGGGAAACTCAAGCTGATTATAGATAACCTGCTGCTGAAATCATTGTCAAATCACCGATGGAGCAAACGGGAGGGGCGACCGACCCACTGTTTACGACACCGGTAACTCAGACCTCCAAAGCGCGAAAGGATCGTCCTTCATACTATTCCGGTATGGAGGGTGATGGCGGACAAGCCGCAGTAACCGAAATTGACGATACAGAAGAAGGGGAGATTCAAATAACGCCAGAGTTCGTGAGGAGAAACAAAGAGATCCTCAGGACTCGGTTAGAAGAGGTTGACCGGGAATGTAAGTTCCGGGATTCCCAAACGGAACTAAAATTCAGCGAGACAACGGATGAAGAACAAGATAGACGCCGTGAAGAGATGACTACATTGTTATCGTCACTGGTAGATGCACTAAAAGGAAAGAAGTCGGAACCAGAATTCAGCTAGGAAGTGTGGGAGGGAGACAAAGGGGATGAGTCGCTCACTCGCCCATACCATCCCACAAATTACACTGATGCCTCGAAGTTCACCAGGAGAATAGCATAAGCGACTTTGCCAAAGGGATTGAAGATCCCGGCCAATGTAGGGAAGTATGATTGAACAATAAACCCAGATGACCACCTTCATACCTTTGTGGGAGCAGGAAAGGTAGGAAGGTGGTCTGTCCCAACGTGGTGTCACATGTTCATCCAAACTTTAACCGGTGGTGCAAGGATATGGTTTGACAGCCTTACCCCCGGAAGTATAGACAGTTATGAGGAGCTGAGAGAAAAATTCTTGAGGCAGTTCAACCCGAAAAAGAAAATGAGTAAAAATCCAAACGAGATCATGCACATTCGAAGAAAAGACGGGGAAAGGGTGGACCAGTTTATGGAGAGATTCATCTATGAAAGCATGGAGGTGCAAGGGGTCCCTGAGGCCATGAGAATCAGTGGATTCATAAACGGGGTTCGAAATAGTCAGTTGTGTGAAAAGTTGGGTGAAAGTTTCCCACAAACGTTCGATGATCTCATGGATAAAGTTCGGTCCTTCGTTAGAGGAAAGGACACTAGCAACCGGGTAAGTGACTGGGATGTGAAGAAAGGAGCCTGGGCAGACAAGGCCAGAGATCAGAGAGATTCGTATAAAGGTCCATCTCTTCCAGTGTCTCATTACTCGAGGTACAAAGCTCCCCTAGAAAAACCAAAACCGAGTTTCACACCATACAAGAGCCATTTTGAAAAAAGACCTACATGGGAGAAATTCACACCCCTTACTAAGACCCCAAGTGAGGTGCTAGCAACAGAGAAAGCCAGAACCTCCTTCGCGAAACCTTTCCCGCTGAAGAATCCCTCTAGACCCTATCCAAATGAGTATTGTGAATTCCATCGGAGTTCGGGACATAAAACCGATGATTGCATGCATTTGAAAAGAGAAATAGAAGCTGCGGTCAAAACCGGGAGTTTGACTCACCTGGTAAAAGAGATACAGAATGGGCAAAGTAAGGGGAAGGACAAGGTAAAGGAGAATCACTTAGAGCAACGGAGATATGTAGACATGATAAGGGTAAGACAGGAGGTTGAAGGTGGTTCCGTCAAGAAGGCACGGTAGATGGGAGCCCCAGAAACCTCGGGAGAATAGTCGCTGGAAATTGTCCAATTCCCCACGTTACTTGATGAGGATTCGCAAAGAGCCCAATTGAACATATCAGCGAACATAGCTGGGCATAGGGTGGCTAGAATACATGTTGATGGAGGGAGTGGATCGGAAGTTATGTATGAACACTGTTTCCTGAGATTGGATAAGGAGGTAAGGGATTTGTTGGAAGGAGATGATGTCACCCTGGTGGGTTTTTCCGGGAATATGGTAAGGCCCATCGGGAAATTAACAGTCCCTTTCACGATCGGGGAAGGGGACACGTACCGAACGATCATGTTAACTTTCTCTGTGGTCAGAGCCCCGTCCAAGTACAATGCCCTTCTGGGGCGACCGGGCATTCAGATACTCAAGGCACTTGCGTCTACGGCGCACGGGGCAATCCGGTTCCCCACGCCGAATGGAATAGCCCATGTGAGCTCAGCACAGGAGATAGTGGCGGAGGTTACTCAGGTAAACGAAGGGAACGAACGTGTCCATTGTGCGAACAATGGCATTGAGGAGTGGATATTGAATGAACAATACCCTGACCAAACTATCAAGATAGGGGCACACCTAGCTGACAAGTGGAAGACGGCGCTAAAAGAACTCTTGATAAGATGTTATGAGGTTTTCGCGTGGGAACCAAGAGATATGGAGGGAGTCCCAAGAGATGTGGCGGAGCATAGTCTAGAAACATACCCATGGTACACCCCGGTAAAGCAGAAGAAAAGAAGTATAGGCCGGGAAAGGGTACAGGCCGTGTGCGAGGAAACACAAAAATTATATGAAGCCAGGATAGTAAGGGAGGTAAAATACCCAACATGGGTGGCTAATCCGGTCATGGTACGTAAAGGAGATGGCAGCTGGCGTATGTGTGTTGATTTCAAGGACGTAAATAAAGCGACACCAAAAGACTGTTATCCCCTTCCCGAGATGGAGGTGAAGATTGAATCGTTGGCGACGTATCCCTACAAGTGTTTTCTGGATGCTTATAAGGGGTATCACCAAATACGAATGAACAAGAAGGACGAGGAAAAAACGGCTTTTCATACCGATTCAGGTACTTTTTGTTACACTAAAATGCCCTTTGGCTTAAAAAATGCAGGTTCAACATATCAACGGATGATGGACAAAGTATTTGCAAGACAAATCGGCCGTAATTTGGAGGTATATGTCGATGATTTGGTCATCAAAAGCAAGACGGAGCAGGCAATGTTGGATGACATTACTGAGATGCTTAGCACATTGTATGAGGCTAACATCAAGTTGAATCCGTCAAAATGTTCGTTTGGGGTGGAAGAAGGAAAATTTCTGGGTGTCAAAGAGAGGAATAAAAGCCAACCCCAGTAAAGTCCAAGCCATCATGGACACGAAGTCCCCTCGGTCTCTGAAGGAGGTGCAGAAGCTGAACGGTCGGTTGGTAGCGTTAAACAGATTCTTGGCAAAACTTGCAGAAAAAGCAACACATGTCATCAACACCCTGAAGCAATGTATCAAACGAAACCATTTCGTTTGGATAGAGGAAGCAGAGGCCACTTTTCAAAACATTAAACAACAGATGTGCAGTTTGCCAACACTGGCCACTCCCCTACCAAAAGGAACGTTGATTATGTATTTGTCAGCAGCAGACACAGCTGTAAGTGCTGTTCTCATGGTGGAAAGAGAGAACAACCAAATCCCCATTTATTTCATCAGCAGGAACCTTAAAGGAGCAGAAGAGAGGTACACCACAACGGAAAAATTAACGCTCGCACTTGTATACGCTTCCAGACGGTTACGAAGATACTTCCAAGCACACTCAATCAAGATCCTAACCAATCAACCAATCTAACAAGTGCTGAAAAAACCAGAAAATTCAGGGAGACTGGCAAAATGGGCTATTGAGCTGGGCGATTTCGATATAGATTATTATCCAAGAACATCCTTTAAGGGCCAAGTCATAGCTGATTTCATTATCGAAGCACCATTGGAAAAAAGTGAAAGCATGACAGTGGATAAGGACACAAAAATACCGTGGTCCTTACACACAGATGGCGTGTCAAATGAAGAAGGGAGCGGGGCAGGTTTGGTCCTAACAAGTCCGGAAGGGGTGGAACTAACATATGCGGTACGTTTGGGTTTCAAGAGCACCAATAACGAAGCAGAATATGAAGCGTTGCTGGCCGGACTAAGACTGGCAAAACAAATGAACGCACCACATATAGAAGCATCAGTAGACTCCCTATTAGTTACCAATCAAATCAACGGAGTTTATGAGGCAAAAGGAAACACCATGAAACAATATTTAGAGTGCGCAAAAGCACTGATGGAACAATTCGAGAAAGTGGAAATAAAGCACATCAGTAGGGGAAGTAACAAGAAGGCGGATGCACTTAGTAAGTGGGCAGCGACTGTTTTTGATCATCTGGGGAAAGAATTCAAAGTGGAAGTATTGGATCAACCGTCAGTAGGTGTAAAGTATACGTTGGTAAACGCAACACAAATCGAAAACAATTGGATGACGCAGATAAAACAATTTCTCGTAGAAGGAACGCTGCCAGCAGCACGTGAGGAGGCAAGGAAAATAAGGGTAAGGGCACTTCAATACGAAATGATAAATGACGAATTATATCGAAAAAGCTACCTTGGTCCATCCCTGAAATGAGTAGACGAGGACGAGGGAGATTACATAATAAAAGAAATCCATGAAGGAATTTGCGGCATACACGCGGGGCCAAAGAGTGTGGTGGCAAAAGCCACAAACTTGGGATTTTACTGGCCATCTATGTACCGGAGTGCGGTGGAAGCAATAAGGAAATGATAGCATTGCCAGATTCATGCACCAATGCCACAAAGGCCAAAAATGGACCTTATCCCAGTCACTTCTACTTGGCCTTTCCAAAAGTGGGCGATAGACATAGTGGGACCATTCCCAGAAGGACCAGGAAGGGTAAAATTTTTGGTCGTGGCAATTGACTACTTTACCAAGTGGGTGGAGGCAAAGGCCTTGGCAAAGATTACAGGGTTGCAAATCAAGCGTTTTGTTTGGGACTATACAGTATGCCGGTTTGGCATCCCCCAGAAACTGGTTAGTGTATGGGAAGCAGTTCGCCGATAACCCACTCAAGCAATGGTGCAAGGAAATGCAGGTCGAGCAGACATTCACATCAGTGGCTCATCCACAAGCCAACGGACAGGTTGAAAGGGCAAACCGGAGCATCGTTGATGGCATAAAAGCTAGACTGGGAAGAAAGAAGAGTGGGTGGATTGATGAATTGCCTCATGTTCTATGGGCACATCGCATGATGCACAAGACTAGTAATGGGGAAACCCCTTTCAGTTTGACATACGGAACGGAGGCAATGCTCCCGGTGGAAATAGTATCCCCATTACGGCGAGCGTCGATCCCAGAGGAAGTCAACCAAGCAGATTTACGTTTCAATTTAAACCTACTGGAAGAAAGGAGGTGCACGGCGGCCATTAAAGAAGCAAACTACAAAAAAGTTCTTGAAAAGTACTACAATGCAAAAGTCAAAAAATGTGTTTTCAAACAAGGAGATATGGTGCTCAGGTCAAACGAAGCCAGTGGTAAGGAGGATCAGGGAAAGTTAGGCCCCAGATGGGAGGGCCCATATAAAGTCGCTGAAGCAGGGGAAAAAGGATCTTACAAGCTTGAGGAAATGGAAGGGAATATAATCCCCAGGACGTGGAATGCAATGCAGTTGCGCAAATATTATATCTAGTAGATTGGAGAACTCAATTGTTTTTTGTATGAAAGGAACCTAAAACATATAATGTTGTCCCTTTTTGTACTATTATCCGACAACATAATGAATGGTAATGAATGTTTTTACTAACGGCATAAATGTCTAGATGTGCGAAAAGCACAAAAAATGCAAACATAAAAGAATAATATGTTTAAAAATAGGTCAGGAGCTGCAAAATGTCTCGCTGACTAATCCCATTTTAAACAAGGATATGGATGTGCCTAGGGAGGACTCCACAATACACGTCTAATGAGTGGATAACTTTTATCCCCATAAACACATTCCCGGGAGGGAAACAAAACATGTACATGTATAAAAACACGATGCTAAGAAAGCAATAATAACGATAACAATATAAAAAAAAGGTGCTAGAAAGCAAAATATGGTCACAAGCAACAACGAAGGCAATAAAGCTTCACAAGCTAATCCATATTAGGGTCCCTAAGCATGGGAAAACATACGCACCATTCAACAAACATTGTATCAAAAGCACAAAAGCATAAGTTGTTATCCAACATCATACTAGTCAAAAGAAAATCAGTCATAAAACCAAAGAACGCGAAATAAGTTAAGGTCCGGGAGTGGTAGGGTCGTTTTCAGCAGCAAGGGTTTTAATTGTGTCGGAGGAGATATCTGGATGAGAAGACAGATGTTCGATCAAACGAGGGGTCATGGACATGAATGCCTCGGCAGCCCTGCTCATCCAATTCTTGGCACCAGGATCGTAGAAGGGAGTATCTTCCAGCTCCGTGCCCTCTCGAGAGTACTCATAGCCTGCCGCCAAGCCATCTTGATACCCAACTGCTATACAGGCGGTATTTAAGTCATTAGCAAACTCCGCATATTGTGTGCTACGACGGATGCGATCAAAAACTAATCCAAACCCTTGAGACACCAACCACCGACGATCCTCAACCAAATCGGCATTTTCTTTCTCAACACGTGATACAGTGTCAAACATTTCACGGGCATTGAGCTCTGCGGTCATACTTTCATTCTCGAACTTTAGCTTGGCCATTTCATCTTCAGCAGATTTGAGAGAGGCCGTAGCAATGGCTAATTGATCACCAAGCCGAGTAGATTCAGCTTGCAGCAAACGAGCACTGTCACGTTCTTTTTCAAACTCAGTTTTTTCATGAAGCATTTGATCTAACCTCTTCCTCAACAAACCATTAATCTCTGTGCTCTGAACCAAGTTTTTCTCCATCCAACAGAATCGGCACAGGAGGTCATGCACTTCATTCAAAGATTCATAAGAACGCATCGCGAGACGATTAACTAAAGCCTGATTGCTCAAACTCCGGTATAACACCTTATCACCGGGAGGAACGGCTTTACGAACAAATTCTAGAGCCATGGAAGCATTAGCAACCTAAGTACCTTTGGTAAACACCCAGTCGGGAGCGTGAGGTTCACTCATCTGTTCCGGAGACAACACCTCGGGAGGAAAGACAATACCAGAAGGACCAGAGGACCCGATTGACTCCCCAAAGGAAAGGAGAGGTTCAGGCATATGGGTGACATCGGCACCTCTCAAAGGCACGTTGGGAGAGTCAGGTAAAGGTTTGTCGCCAGTCTCTTGTGGGGAGGACACAGTAGCAGCCTCCGGCAAAGCAAAGGACACGTTTTTCCCAGAAGATAAGCTCAAGACAATCTCCTTTTTAAGACCGTCAGGGGGATCACTCCCATCCAGAGAAACTGAGTCAGCATCCGAAGACAAGGTCAACTTACCTTTCTGGGAATGGGATCCCACCAGACTCGCTTTTCCACCTTTCCCTAACTTAAAGGCAGGAGGGGGCAACTTGCTATTCCTCAAGCGTTGTTTTAAACCACTTCCCTCTTCCAAAACCACAGAGGGACTGGCCTTGCGTTTCAATGACGAAGCAACGGGAGCAACCTCCTCCACATCTGAATCGCTGACATCTTCTGCGTCTGAACGAACAATGTTGACATCAAGTGTACTCAGGGGAGTAAGAGGACGAGCGTGAGACAAAGGAACAGCACAAAAATCCACGGTATGGCCGGGAAGATTCAAAATCTCAATCAAGGTTAACTCTGCAAAAAAAAAAGAGAGCACAAAAAGGAAAAATAACAATAAGAAACTGAATAACATGGGAACCAAGACAGCAAAGGAAAAACCACAGAATAACGAGGAAATCCTACCTTTTCCTTTGACAAGCACAACAAGACGCAGATTGGGAGCATCCCATTTATTGCTAAGTCCAGCCAACACTAACACATTCTCTGGTACCGTCCAAGCAACTGAGGGATTGTCAGAAGGGACTGGGCTAGAACAAGCTCTGATTCATCCAGTGATGGCATCTCATCAACAATGGCCTCCTTAATGTCACGAGCAGGTATACCTCCAGAAAAAGATGATTCTGATACAAAAAAGAACGTATTCTTCCAGGATTTAACACTAGTCAGTTGGCCGTCCACACAGGGTCGTTGAGTCAACCGGCGCCGTTTTTCAAAAGTAAACCAACTCCCGTCCACTCGAAATCGATAAAACTTTCTGAAAACATTCACAGAAGGATCCCGTCCAAACGATTGACAAGCAATTTCAAAGTGCACTATTTTCAATAACCCTAGGGGGTGCATTTGCGAGAATCGCACACAATAATACTCAAGCACAGCAACGAGAAACTTAGACAAGGGATATCGTACATTGCATAGCCTGAACGCTTGAACATATAGGGCAACAGCACCGGGACGTCCATCGGCCGGTTCGTTATCACGCGGGGGGCTGGCATCTACTGACGAGGGAATGCTGAACTTTTCCATGAAAGCCTGCATTTCCTCCTCCGAGTAAGAGGAAAAGTTACAATCCATATCTTCGCGAGACATGGTTGTCGGAAAAAACCAAATCGGAAAATAAAGGCGATGGGAGAATTTGCAGGAGAAAGAGAAAAGTGTAAGCGGGTAAAGGAAAAAAGAGCAATTAATACTCAGAAGAATATGAAGGGTTGGGTCAAGAAAGTCAAATGGAGTGAAAGGAAACGACACGTGGTCATGATCAAAACCACACGCAAAATCTGGTAATAATGAAGAAATATATCTCGAGACACCCAATAAGTAATTAATAATCTGAAATACATTCAAGAGGTAAAATTAAGAAACAATGCAAAGAAGCACAATAAGAGTAACACTATGTGACAAAATGTAGAGAAAATACGCATGCATGAGATTTAGCGGAAAAAGAAGATGATGATGAAAGGAGTACGGTAAGCGGAAGGAAGATAATAGTCCGTCTGCTAAATTCATGGACTTACCAAACGGACTAGGGGGGACTTAATGGGTTATGGGGTAAAATGGGCCCAAGCCCACTAACTAAGAGGCAATGTCGTCGAATAGCCAAAAGCCCATAGGGAGAAAGCATTTAATGCTGATGTTGATAGCATTAAATGAGGCTCCGAAGCGGGAAAAAGAAGACGCCAAAAGGACATGGGATAGCCGTTGCAACAGTCGGCAGTTGAAAGGAAAGGAAGGCGTCTAGCAAGCAACAAGGACAAGGTCATGATGTTCCCCGAGAAAACGCGGGAAGGAGATGACAATCGGATATAAAGAACCAAAGGAAGAATGGAAAGGATATACTGATACATACGATAGCGAGAAGTGTTAGGTTTTCTGTAATTGGTTCTTTGAGTATTGTAATTCCTTCTCT
>WOUH02054420.1:0-11071 GCA_009936405.2 Stevia rebaudiana
TAAGAAAAGAGTGATTTACTTATCTTAAATATATAACGTCATCACTTAAAGATAGAAAACTAACATCCTCTGTAAAATTTATATACTTTACTTAATAAAGAGCATTGATCATATATAGGATTATAATCAGTGGCGGATCTTGAAAAAAACTGAGGTATTTTAAGTGTGGGGATATATGATGTGTCCTTATTTGCGCATATTTTTAATAGTTATTTATAATATTTTATTAGGTATTTTATTTGTATTTATTAGTTTGTATTTATTTTAGCTATTGATTTAGTTTGTGTTATTTTATAGGTTTTATGCTTCAACGAGCACATTTGGGGAATCCGAACGCAGATGTCATTTATTTTAGTTCTTTGCATTAAAAAGAAAATGTAGATCAATATGAAGTAGTTGACGTGGAGTTTAGAAGATGTATCTAATTTGTTGGAGTTGGATATGCACCCACCAAAGCAATTATTTGGGGCCTACCTAAATTAAAAAACCGAAAATTAAGTGGGCTTAAAACTTAAAATAATGTTCACTACTTGGAGCCCATTAAAGAAGAAAAGGGGATACGGCATTCGGAGATAAATACAAGCCGTCAAAGAAAGTCAAGGCAGAAAATAATTGGAGGCCATTCGTAAATTAGAAGAGGAATTCACGTGGAAAAGGGATCAAGTGCGACGGCAGTAGGAGAAAAAAAAGAAAAAAGCTGGAACCAAGAAGAGACCGCTCTAAACTTTTATTCTTTTATTATTTTTGTGGTTGAACGGTAACATGGATTTTATAGTTTTTATTATTTTTATAATTATTGGCTGAGCCATATTAGTTACCTAGGTTTGATAGATTGATTGTTGGATTTACATGTTAATCGTAGTTTTGGATTTTCTTTATTTATTGGATTGTTCTTGGGTAAAAACTCAGCCTCTAATTAGTTGCATTTGTATGAACTTGGCTGAATGGACCATAATTGAGTCTAAATCCCGTGTGTCTATAGCGGTTTGGTGATTTGATTGTGTGTTGAGTCTAGTAAGCTAGGGTTATACATCCTTGTCTTAGGATTAGTTGGTCTTATGCTATTGTGATCCTTGTCTTAAGAGTTTATAGACTTTAGCCAACCGAGTGCGATTGTTTGAGTGAACTAGTACCCTTTAACTTTTAAACCGTAACTTCTAAGCTCTAGTCTATTTTTTTCGTACTTTTTTTTTATTATTTATATATAGATAAATTTTAAGTATTACTCAAATTTTTTTCAACAAAAAGAATTATTGGTTCTTCTTTCTTTCTTTGTGTATGAACTTTCAAGAAAAAAAAAACCACAATACTACTCTTTAGTTACCAATATACCATAACCAAAATTGTTTGATAGATAAGATTATCCTATATTAAAATTGATGAAACCCAGTCGATTTATCAATAAAAGAAATAGATCAATGAAATTATCTAGTTTGTGAATTTTATCACATTGATGTTTCTACCTTATTTCAAACAAACCAGATACTTCAATTAATTCAAGCAACATTTGATCATGAAGACAAACCCAACAACGCACATTCTTCATACGGTTAACGTACGTCGTGTCTTCTCCAAATAATCTATGAAATGGTTTATATACTTCTTTCCCATCTTAGTGTCTCCGAACAATCTACTTAACTCCATCGGTAGGAACCACCGGTAGGTGATGGAGCTTCTCTAAAAGGGTTAACCATTGAGGTTCGAACTCATAACTATGTCTTATAAACATACAGTCAGATCCTTTCAAAATCATTCCCACACGATACACACTTGATATTCCAGAAGCATTAGCCGAAGTATTCCCTACCATCCGAACCGCCTCATACTTCCGGTAGCACACGTTTGTCGGAAACGGAACCCACTTCGGCGGTGTCATAAAATTCTCAACCCTCGTTCGATGATCATAACCGGAACCACTTATCAAGTCGTCAGCCGACGCTCCGAGAAAAGCAATGAACCATGCGTTAAAATTCGAGTAAAAGGCTCGCGAGATCCGTAGTCCAGCTGCGACGGACGGCAACCAATACGGAGCAAAATCATAAATAATCCAGTCTGGAGACTCTTTTTCAAGAAACCGAGTGACCTCCGGCTGAAGACCATCGAAAGCCTTTTTAAGATGATGAACATCTTGAGTGTGAACGTCGATAGTGGCCTCTGCATCTTCGGGCAGCTCTTGAACACGTGGAAGTGTGAGTTTAACAAGATTTATTAGTGGCGAGAGGTTAGAAGGGATTGTAGGGAGACGTTGAATGTTTCTAGTGGTTGAAAGAAACGAGACTTTGTGACCCTTTTCAGCTATGAATTTGGAGAGTTCAAGGAAAGGGATGATGTGACCAAAAGCAAGCCATGGGAACATCGCGACATGAAGCTGCTTATGGTCGTTCAAGGACTCGGTGTTAGCCATTGGTGTAAATGATATGGGTGGTTCTGATTGTGTTCACTGGTTTTGATTTATAAAATAATCACGGAGCCAACTGTATACATGAATAATGTAGAGATTCCGATTCAAATGGAAAATTTCATGGGGATCTAAAGTTTCATATTTTTTTTTAATATTAATAAGAACTGTATTATTGGGTTACAGAGGATTTAAAAACGAAGAAGATGAGTTAATTTTGATATTCCGTTTTGAAATTCCTTTTTGATATTTCAGTTGTGTTGTGATATATGACTATATGAGTGTGACAACACAGTGCCGTGCATACACATATTCCAAAGCTATTTGGAAATATTGTATTGTATATCTTCTTATTTAATGTTTTTTATTTTATTTATTTAATTTGTTTATTCTTTGACGATACCTAGATATACAATAAAGTTAGTTGATTGCGTTTTTATATAACATTATTTTACATGACTTTATATTTATAACCTAATTTGTATAACGGGTAAAGATCATGAGAAAACCACTTCCTTATGCGAAAATCAAAATACCAAAATTTAACGAACTTTAAACATTTATCATTTCTTCATACGTTATTATTTTTTAAAACGAACTGTACCACTAAATCACAAATTTTTCTCCTCTTTCAAACGAGTATAATGAAGTCATACTAGAAAAGAAAAAAAAATTGCATCATAAAATTTTAATACTACATATATGCAGTATGATAATAATTTTAAAAAAAATTAATA
The DNA here is from genome assembly GCA_009936405.2 of Stevia rebaudiana. NCBI lineage: Eukaryota > Viridiplantae > Streptophyta > Magnoliopsida > Asterales > Asteraceae > Stevia > Stevia rebaudiana. Next base: position 3,136 of record WOUH02054420.1, read on the forward strand.
ATACATATATGCAGTATAATGATAAATTACACATTATACTTCTTTAACTTTATATTTGTGTGTTTAAAAAAGATTTATTCAGTGTTTCTTTATTTTTTTTTATGTTTTTATGTATATTACATATGTGTAATATTACTGTAGTATAATGATAATTCATATGTTTTAATACTTTAAGTTACCTTACGCATTTCTTATAAGTATTTTTTGTTTTGTTTTTCGATGGATATCTATGTATATTACAAGTAGTTCAAAAAAAAATTTAGTACAAATATACTACATATATGCAGTATACTACAACTTACGATGTAATTTTTTTTTTTATTTTTTTGACATTGCTTCAGTATACAATTTGAAAGAGGGTAAAATTTGTAATCTAATGGTGTAAACCGTTTCAAAAAATAACAACGTATGAAGAAATGAGAAATGTTTAAATTTCTCTTAAGTATGGTTTTTTGATTCTCAAATTAAAAGTGGTTCTCTCATGAACCACGCCCTTTGTATAATGTCTACTAAATTTGACAATTATTCTATTATTTTCTAGAAGTTATACAACGTCTTAACTTAGGGATCCATAAAGTATAAATTTTTTATACATATTTATAGTGCAATATATTTTTTATATAAGAACAATTACAAAGTTTGGAATAAATTCAATAACATTACCAATCATTTATACATAAAATATTTTAAACCCAATTAAGTATTTATCTTATATATTTAAAATAGTAACTACACTTTTTGTCTACGAGATTTGCAATACTACACGGTTTCAGTCCACCATCAACAGAAACCGTCCCTAACGCTTCAAATCTTAACAATTTTTATTCCTAACGTTTCAAGTCTTAACAATTTTTGTCCATAATGTTTCAAGTCTTCAAAAATTTCATCCCATAACGTTTAAAGTCTTAACAATTTTCGTCTATAATGTTTCGAGTCTTCAATCATTTCGTCCCTATCGTTGAAATCCGAAAAACTTTTTGTTAAGAGTTAATGACAAAAACCGTAAAAACCTGAAACGTTAGTAACGAAAGTTGTTAAGAGTGGACTAAAGCGTTAGTTGACAATGGTTATGAATAGAGAAATATAGAGAAACTGATGAAACCAGCCAATATATAGAGGGGTTTCGTAAGGGTTTCGGGGGACGAAACCCATTTAAGGGGGGTAGACTTGTAACACCCTGAATTTTGGATGTTGTGATTACGAGAATTAAATAATCTTTCCATCTGTTTAGTACGTAGCATTCTTTCGATTAGATTTTAGTATTAAGAACCTTAGTAATTTTAACGGTACCTTAGTTTAACTAAGTGTTAATATGATATAAACGCTTTTATTATATTCGTATAAGTATTTAGAAGCGTTTAAGTGTATGTGGAATTTTGATTCTAGCAACGGTTCGGAAGATACACGTAAAGCGATGAAGCGTCTGATAGATCCCAAATCTCAGTACCTCCTTAGAAGGGCAACCAATGAGGTTAGATAGGAAATTGAAAATCGTGAACGTAGGCGAAAACCACGCGCAAAACGGAGTCCAAACGAAGCGGGAAACGCGAAAACAAGTTAACCAGTCGCGCTAACTAGGGGTGACATTTGTCACTGACCATGCTGAGTCAGCATGACACGTGTCGGAGCTAGATCACGCGTGGCAAAGCTACTGCCACGTGGCACCACCAGGATCGATGAGTCAGCAACACGTGGCATCGCATGAGAGGACCACGCCATCGCCTGGCGCGAAGGGTGGCTGCCGAGAGTCTATAAATAGGCTCATTCGGGTGAAGCGATTTCACACTTTTTTCTCTGATCCCGACTTCTCACAAACACCCAAAAACACTCTTAGGATACTATGGGAGGTTCTATTCGGTTCGGATCATATCGGAGACGCTCGAGAGACGTTATTACGCTCACAGAGACGTTTGAGCTCGTGAATCGTCATTCTCTATAGTCGTTGTTACGCCGGTTTTAAGGTGAGTTCTTCGAGCCCCCTCTTTAATTGTTTTAATGATTTTGGGCCTGGTATGCATACATAATTGTTTTAATGTTTTAAACTGTTTATGTTATGCTGTATAGTTGTTAAGTTTGATAAACGTATTCTGTGATAGATACGTAGGAATTGTAGTATAGATCTATAGGTATTGTTAAAATAGATCTAAGATGATGATTAATATGAATTGGAGAAATGATGGGATTATAAGAGAGGTGTACTTTTGTGTATTGATGAAGTGGTGGGCCGATGGCTGGATTTATCCTACATACGCCCTATACATAAGCATCATCAGTATGATAAAGGTATACGTAGGTTAGACTATGTTGTGATTGTTGTAAAGGTAGACTTTTGTGTATTGATGATGTGGTGGGCTGGTGGCTGGGTTCGCCCTACATACGCCCTATACATAAGCATCATCAGTATGATAAAAGTATACCGACGTTAGGTTTGTTGATCTATAATATTGTGAGTATAGATCTAAGGATATGATTGTGATTGTTGAGGATTGATAAGCGTATTATATACGTAAGAATCGTAATATAGATCTATAGTTGTTATTACATAGATCTAAGAAGATGATATTGTAGATATGTTGGGATTGTGACAGTAGACTTTTATGTATTGATGATGTGGTGGGCTGGTGGCTGGGTTCGCCCTACATAAGCGTCGTCAATATGATGAAAGTATACTTGGGTTAGACTGGTTGATCTATAAATATAGTAATATAGATCTAATGATATGGTTGTGATTATGATGGTATGTGAGAATTTGATAAACGTATTTAGGGTATAAATAGGTAATATTGAAATGATATGACAAACGTATTTAGGGTATAAATACGTAGTATTGAGATGATATTGGTTTGTGATGTTATACTTTATAGTGTTAAAAGAATATTGGCTTTACTTTAAGTGTTGAGGTTATCGGGATTATCATTAGTTATGACAAAGGTAGACTTCCATGTATTGAAAGTGTGGTGGGCTGGTAGCTGGGTTCGCCCTACAAACGCCTTATATATAAACACCGTTAGTATAATGGAAGTATATCCGAGTCAGACTTATGAGAAACCGATACGGTGGAACAATGCTTAAGGTAAACCAATGTTGTTATAATGTTATCAAGTATGACTGGTTGTGGCTTGGTTAAATGTGGTGTGAACAATGTGAACCGATCCGAAGCACCGGGTGATGTACGGATCAGGTCCTCGTGATATGCTGTTGTCATATGCGAACATTGTTCAGGTAAACCGGATTCTAAGCATGAGACGTATCATGTACGAATCAGGTCTTGATAATGGTTTTGATAAAAGAAATAATAAGTTAGCATCAGTTGGTAATGTAAAGGTGTGAGTCAAAGAAGCGTTCCCGGAGATGGAATTGATGTAAAGCTTTGATATACCTTACATTGGAACAGTGGAGAACTTATTAAAGTCTTTTATAATGAAATGAATGTGGTTGGGTTGGATAAATATTATATGATATAATATACTGCTATGAATGTGAATAAACGTTTCGAAAGAGACAAATTAACCGTAAACTTAGAACTCACCAGCGTTTTTGAGTATGCATATCAGATGCAAGAGAAGCTTCTGGATGCAGGTGATGGGCGGATTAGCAAGGAGGCATCTCGGACGTAGTTATGCAGGGGTATAGTTAGTGTAATATGATGTAAATTATATTAGAAATAATGTAATAGCACTTTGGTTTAATAGAAATAAAGTTTATTTTCCGTTGCTGTGTAATCTCTGATTGAACCATTGTGCTTATGTGTAAATCCGATAACGTGGTGAACTCATGGAGATTGGGGCGTCACATCAGTATAGTTTACTGGATGATGATCCGTAACGGCAGATGCTCTAGTCAGTTGCAAAGGGAAGGGATTAAGAGGTTATGAATATATGTGCGTGATAATATACTATTATATGGAGAGTGTTATGATAATATAACTTGATAAGGTTTTGAATGTATAATAAAACTTAGAACTCACCAGCGAAAGTTGAACACTTTTAGCGTGTATACCAGGTTAAGTGCAGGTGGTAGGAGTGGCATACTTGGAAGCTGGCTGCAGGTTTTGAAGACTGGCATAAAATAGGAATACATCATGTAATAGTAACTGGATATGTAATCGGGTTTACTTATCAATAGAAAAAGTTTTAATTTTTGCTGCATTTTGAGTAATCTCTGATTGACTATTGTGCTCATGAGTAAATCCGATGACGTGGCGTGTCTCGGGAGACGGGCATCACACACATCCACCTTGAACAAACACATGTACGTTTCATTTCAAATCTCTCTCAAAATTTAAGATTCAATACCAATTTGATTTCTCTTCCTTGCTGTGGAACTATTGTCTTGCAACCATCATTTGAGCGGTGACGTTTTTCTTCTTCTCGATCAACAGACACCGCAACTCACACAAACTCTAGTTCGTTCAGGTTTTCGCAGCACTTGGTTTGAACACGAGAGTATTTCGGCTATTGTTTCTCGCTATTAAGGTACAGATTCCGTTTTGGTTACTCATAGTATATTTGTTTTCCTTTTATTTGTGTGGATTTTTGCTTCCTTTGCATTATAATATTGTTACCCTATTTGTTTCCGTTTGCTATGCATCTGGCTTTGTTACGCATGCGATATGTTTATTGACTTTGTACTCATTATCGCATGTTCCGTTATTATGAGATTCTTTTTTTGACATTTATATAGACCTTTGATTGTCACATACCATATTTGTATTCCGATGCCCGAGCAAGCCTCCGGTAGGTGATTCTACCAGTGTGTCATTGGGGCATCAATGGCGTAGCACTTTCCGTGACGGTGTGACTGGCTCACGGCGTCTCCATATTTCTAGTACTCTATGAGTAATATTTCTGGGGAGGCGTATGGATCGATCCTAGGATAATTGTTTTTTTTTGGTTTGTGATAGTGTGTGCCCGCATACAGCTCACAGTATGGTACATTAGATCGACGGGTCTATGTACACCATTTGTTCTGTTTTGTTTTGTGCTCGGATGGGTATATCTTAACCATACGACTTATTTGATTGGTTATGTATTCACTCTGTATTATTTGCATTGTTAATCGTATGGTTACTTTGTTCTGATATGTTAAGCTTCTATTGGCTCTATGGACTTTGCTACCACCACAATCGATATCCTTTGCCGCTACTATAACCGTTACCTTTGTTAGCTTTCCCGTTATTACTATTGTGCTTCCGTTACTGAGCATTCTTTGGCTCAGCCCAATTTTCTTTGGGTGTTTTCTTTTGTGATGAAACAGGTACATGATGGGATTACGGGATGTGTGAAGAGAGTAACCCAAAAGTTAGAATGAGGAAGCTAAAGAAATTAATCAAAATTAGATCGACATTGCAATAAATAATGTAATTAGGTTTTTTGTAATTATTGTCAAACCGTTAAATTATTAAATATGAAAGTATGCTTTGTTTTGATATCCGTAATTGTAACACGTCAGCCCTAATAGGGTTGGGGTGTTACATCCACCCTATGAGTATCTCAAACCATATGAAATCGTTCCTTTCAAGTACCTAAGAATTTGCTTCAATGCATGCATATGTTATTCTTTTGGATCTTGCATGTCATGACTTGAAAGTCCGATTGCAAAACTCAAACCAGGCCTAGTATGAAGCAAGTATCTCAAAATACCCTATGAGAATTTGGTACCTCGTTGGTTCAATCTATTTTCCATTTTCATCTTTCAGATTTCAAACACCCTATAAGCTCCTAAGTGTTATTTTTTTCAATAGAGGGGATTTCAACCTCAATTACTGTTACTCATTCTTTTACCTTAGATGCAGATGCATAACTCGCTGCTTCATATGCTTGAGCCAACATTAACTCAATATCACCTTCAAACCTGTTTACCCCATACTGAACTTTACCATCCAATATAATACCGTCGAGTTTCTTTGGAACATTTGTGGATCGAGTAGAACGTCTTAGAGCAATAGGATCTTGTATATGGTGCTAAAATCCGTCTTAACTCTCAGTGGTTTGGTCAAAACCTGCTTCGTGGGTGACCGAATGGTTTTGATCGGTGTGGTTGGTCGAATCGGGACTACATTAGGCTGTTTCACTAGTGGACTGTCATGGTGAGCTTCTTGTTGGGCTTCTCAGTAAAGGACTTCTCGGCAATGGACTTCTCGATTTGACCCATAACCCATTACCATTTAACTGACTACTTTGTTCACTACTGGCATTTTAGTTCCAAATTGTTCTATAAGCACTTCCAAATTCACGTATTAGCTTTTTGTAGTTTCCCAATCCCAACCTTGATTTTCATTGAACACCACATCTCGAATGAGATGGACTCGGTTTCCTGTTGGATCATTCATTCAATCCATATAATAAACCATTTTCGTACTTCTATCATCCAACTTTTTTGGCATAGTGGTTGAGGGTGTTTTAACATACCCGATATACCCAAAAATACGAAGGTGTTCAAGGTTGGGTTTACTTTTCTTTAGTGCTTCAAAGGGAGTCATAACTTTCGATGACGTTCTAGGAACTTGATTAAGAATATATATGGCATCTCTTGATGCTTGAACCCATAAAATCTTAGGAAGTTTTTACATAATAAGCGACTTCGTATCATGCCAACGAAAGTCCTATTATGTCGTTCCACCAACCCATTTTGTTGAGGGGTGCAGGGAGCGATGTAAAGTCTTTGAACTCCTTCTCTTGCACGATAGTTTGAGAACTAATTAGACGTAAATTTTGCTTTGCGGTCTGTGCAGAGTGTTCCAAGTTTATACCTAGTTTCATTTTCAACAAAAACTTTGAATACCTTGAAAGTTTCAAATGCCTCATCTTTGGTTTTAAGGAATGTGACCCATCTTGTCACACCGAAAGCATTGAACGCTTAAATTTTCTTTTTTGTTGCTTCCCTTTTCACTTTCCCAAGTCTGTTCAGCATTCTTAGATCGACCATCACCCCCCCCCTCCCCCCGACCAAGACCTTGGTCTCAAGTATTGTATGAGTTTTAGAATGGTTTGAACTGGTAGCTTTATTAAACAAAAACTTTGCTTTGAATATTGGGCTCAACATCAACACTTTTAACCCTTTCTTCATAGGCATTAAGACGACCTACTACCTCCTCAAAGCTAAGTGTATTAAGTCTATCACTTGCTTAACTGAAGCTACAATGTTTATGAAATGCTTTGGCATACACACTAAGAACTTTCTCACTAGTTTGGTCTCGTTGAGCATGGAAACATGGGAAGAAAACTTTATGACTAGGCCAAATACTCTCCCAGCAAAGTCATCGATGGATTCTTTTTCTTTCATCTTCATTGTCTCGAAATCAATGTTAAGGTTTGCAAACATGCCCATTTAAGTCTATCTGCCCAACATGATGGGTTTTCACAGTCACCCAAATATCTTCTATATACTTATACTGCGCAACCTACAAGATTAACTCCCTGGGAAGGGCCTGAAACAAGTGGGGAATAGTAGCAAAATTCTTTTTCTCGTCTGTTACAGAGCCGGGCGTGGGCTCGACAACATCCCATAACCCATGAAATCGGAACACAGCTTTGATCCGAATCGTCCATATTGTGTAATTCAAATTCGTGAGAATACCTGTAAAGGAATCGAGGCTTTCTCCTGGTGTACAATTACCTGGTTGGGCGGTGGTGTACCTGCCATGGCTCGGCTCTTGCTCCTTCGTGTGTAAGTGATGAGATTTGATGGTTGATGATCCATAACTTAGGATTCAGAGAAATGGTGTTAGATCTAGAAAAAGAATGATACTTGCCAATACTACTTTTTGTAATTGTATTTCTGTTTTGCATATTTTGTGAATTTGCTCATACATAGAAATATATGAACTGCCAGTATTCCTTTAAATATAATAAAATGCGTTTAATAATGATCTTTGTAACAGGTTCTATCACAGGTACAAAGTTCTCTAAACCTTGGACACAAAAGATCTTTGAGG